>JTDE01001111.1:0-31306 GCA_014338405.1 Paragonimus skrjabini miyazakii
ATACTCAGATATTCGTTTGTGTCATGAAGTGTGGTGGTGTAATTTCCAATTGGGTGACCTACGAATGTCTTACGGATGGTTTCGAATTAAAAAGTTATCATGTCAGTTGTACCCCAACAATACAGGATCCTCTACATGTTAAATGAAAACTGACCGAGCTAAATGTTTTACTATTTCCGAATGATCGACTACAAATTTTGTACTACAGTCCGTGGCGTATAGAGAAGAGACAATTTTGCAAGCGTTTGCATTGACACAGAAATTGAGTTTGGGATCATTACGAATAAGGACGAAATTGTGTGTGATCGCTTCCGATTTGAGAGTTTCATCGCTTCGATAACAGTGTCCTGCTATTTTAATATCAGAGATATTCAGCATCCATTTTATGTATATCTTGTATATCATGTACGTTTCAAACATGAGCAGTTTCTTCCAGCCTGTCACTTTCAACTTTTGTCACGAAAATTATTTCGAAATCCCGTCCCACCGAAGTCAACATTATGACAACATGCATTTGCCGGTATAATTATTCATTGACTTTATAATGTATATTATGAGCATAGTACTATGATAGCTGATTTCATTCCGCAGATTTTGAATGCGCATCCAGTTTCTTTGTCACAGAATATTCACACAAAATTTATCTGGTAACTTTAAGCGATGTAATTGGACACAAGAATGACACATCTATAGAAATGGAGATAAACATTTGTTGTCCGGTTTCATTAAGTCAATTGATCGGATTAATGAATCTGTTGATTGTGCATCGACAAATTCTGTCTGGTTGGTTCAGTCGGATGAGATGGCCCTTCAACCAACTAGTGGTTGGTGAATTTCACCTTACTGGAATGGACCGGAAGCCAGGCTGTCTCAGACTTACAGTTCTGTTCACACGAACGTATTCGTAAGTTGATTAATCAGTTATTCTGCTTTAATTTGTTGAATGCAATGACTAGATATGGCCTCCTCAGTTTTAGGACGTTTCCTTTGTGTTCCTGTCTTCAGAAGTTGTTCTCAACATCCTGCCATATATCTATCGGTTTCTTATGTAATCCGTGTTTTAACAACTATCAGTTGACATAACTCATAAACTGGTTACAACTGACCATATCTTTGCACTCAAGCAGACTCTACGAAATGTTGCACTGTACTTAGGACTGGTTCTTTTTAGAGCTGTTCTGTAGAGCAATACTGCTCTATAGATAGACAAAAAACATGTATTAAGTGATTGTGATGTTAACGGTTTTACCTCAACAAATTCTGAGGGCTACAACACATGTTTTTCATTCTACTGACTTCTTGCTGATTTCCAAATACATACCCAAACTATCCCACCTGAACGTCAATCCATAACTGCAGATAATCCTACATGTTCGATGTACACAAACTGGTTGATCGTGATGCAGTGTAAGAAGTCGACCGTGTTAGCCTATTGTCCATTGCCAGTACTAACAGCAGGGATGACATTTGATGATATGTCACTTTTCAAAACTCCACTGAGGATTAGCTGCGTCACTGAACGCAACTGTTGAATTCTGACCGATAAAGTCGATTTTACTAGATTTCCGCGAAAGCACCTAAAACGGTATAACAGACGGAAAACATCATAGCTTCAGTACATGTCAGTGCAACTAGTTGTGAACTACTATTATTGTTAAACAATGGTGATGTGATATAGTGCTGTTGTGTACTGTTGTCAATGTGGTATAGGAGAGAGTGTACTCATTCTGTAAGGTCGAACACATGGTCCGATCATTCCCGATGTTTTATCTGCTCGTCTCCTCTGCTTACCTCGGATCACTTCGAAATGCGTTTGAACTCTCCAGAAGTAAGACAGCCAGTTGTCAATTTTGTCAAATGAGAGAAATCTTGCACAATCTCATCACACAAAGTTGGTAGTCACTTCGACAGTCCTTAATCTCTGGAGAAAAATAAAAATTCTTTGTATATTTATTATTCTCAATTCAAACTTGGCTGTGTTTGTCAACTTTTACCTATCCTACACTTCAGGCAATACTGTAAAGTAGACACACCAATGTTCACTCCGTTCATACCCAAAACCGTTGGTGTGCCCAGTTCGATCATCGCCACTAGTGTCGAGGCCACTTGCTGTCACACGCAACTATATATCCACACAAACACTATCCTGCTCATGCACTGACCTGGCTGTTGGTCACACTAAGCGATATAATAGAGGCATGACACATTGTGCCTCGACTGTGTCGCAGTTGATTCTTTGCGCACTAGTAATAATTTGCGACGTTATACACCATACAGCAATGGTTGTGTGTTATTCTGCTCTTGTTGTATGAAGCATTGGCCTCCTACACTTAAGTTTTACTCACTAAACTTCTAAGCAGTGTTGACTGTTCAAGATAGCTGGACAATCAAATCACCTAATCCGGAATCGTTGGATCAAGAAAATCTCATTTTCCTGCACTCTAACTCAAGTCGTTAGGAGTTCTTTCACTCAAGCCAATTCAATTTCTAAGTCTTAATTGACCGAGACTTAATTGAAGTTGAATTTTTCCCGGAGAGTCTTGTTCATAATTAACCATCGTAAAAGTAAGATAATCGATGATCACTAACACATTTGACAAACAGATTAGAAGGCTGTTTATGCGAGCACCTGGTTCAACCAGAAGCGCAAAATGTGTTGCTCGTCAGAAAGGTGCAGCGTTAAACAATCGAAATTAGCAAGTGATATACTCCGTGTAGTTTCCTTTGTCGAGTAAACATCAACTCACAATTAAACGGGACCAGAAATCACACTGAGTCATGGATCACAACACATAGTAAATATGGTTAGCCGGAATGAATAATTAAGTCAAAACCAACTAAATAAAGATTCAGCGTTAGTTCGCATACCTTCAAGAATTCGCATCATGTGCCTTCTTGTGTAATTTAAAATAGAATACATGTTGAAAAGTATCATGTATGGTGGTACAGTGAGATCAGCCTTAATCGAGCAAACCTACGGACCCGGAAATGTGTTCACTTTCAAAAAGACAATAAGAACATCAGCTTGGATTATACCTTCTATGCATACGGTTTGACCTTTCTGAATAAATAGTTGTAAGTGCTTATTGTTGTGCTTACCACTGATACAATCCTGCCAGGATATTCGGTTCAAAAGACAAATTGCTGAAGTAATGCTCTTCAACAGACAATCAAAAACTGATTTTCACCCATTCCAGTGTGTTTAAGAACACACATCGCCCTATCTACGTTGGTTCTGTATATGTCACCGACCGGCGCGGGTTGTAGGACAAACTTACGATCTTGAAATATTTCATCCGGTAGAGGTTGAAAGATACGGAGGGGCTAACTAAAAATTCAGGCATCCAAGAACTTTACGGAGAAATTGCCAAAACTTTCGATAACCACGTGATATATCCAGTGTTTTTGTCAACTTTAATCATTCTTCGTGTCATTGAAGGTCTGACTGGTTTGCACCAGATGCATGGTCCATGTTTGACTACTTTACAAAGAGCAGGTCCATTCACAAGTAGGGTACACCAAGGCTCTGAGTATCTGATCACCATTATCTCCGGTATTTAATCTGCAGCAGTTGATTTGATCATATCAGCCACGTTCTAGTTCGATGGGCATTTGGGACAACTCAGATTAGGCATGAACTGAGATAATCAATCGTAGTAATTTTGTAGACAGACTTTTTGGCCGCACCTTTTACTGTTTAAAGCAATAATGTGTCCGCTAGACAACTGACTGGTCACTGGCTTCGAGAGTTTTGATCATTTCATCAGATAAGGTCACGCATTGAGGCAACAGATCGCGGATTCAAGACTGTAGGGAAGTCCTGTCACATAGGAGAGTGAGTTGCAATCATTTATAGGCTTATATTCCTAAGTTCATCTCATACGTTTTTGACAGTCCGCTTTGTTTGTCCCTGTCCCCAATAACGTAAGTTTGAACAATGGCGTCCATGTATACCGTTTCAGACAAGATTTACGCACATTTAAATAAAAATGAATGGCTAAGATAGGATTAGTTTATGTGTTTTGTCTACATTTCGAAGAACCACCTCCTATACCAACGTATTCGTGTATCGAATGAGTAATTACGTTTAAAAAGACCGTTCAGTTGTTACAGGCGAGCAAATCTCCGATTGAAAATTGTTTGAAGTAAGGCAACGACTTTTGCCTATTAATGTTGTATTCAACCTGACGATAAATTCAGTTTAGTTGCAACATCCACTGAAGGTTGTGATCAATCCTGAAAGTATTATTTTTAGTGAATAATGTAGTTTCAATCCTCCTGGGACAAATTTTTTCTTGATTTACAACAGCCAAGAAATTTTTAAAAACAGACGTTAATTGTATTTTACCGTCCATCGTATTAAAAAATAAAATGCTTCTTCAAGCCCTCTGAATTATTCTCTGCCTGATACGCATCACTGCATGAAATTGCCAAGAATTTCTTTCACGATGCTCTTGAACGCTTGGAATTTTCAACTTTTGTTTAAAAAATCTGTCGACTTTGTCAGCCGATTTTTAGTCATTCGACCATGCTGGCAGGATATTAATCAAAATATACAAGAACTCGTCAGAGTGGGTTAGTGAACTAAGTATTAGCTTTATGTCTGTCTTTTGAAATGTGAGAAAACAGTCGGAAATAAATATTTAACTGAACTGTCAGCAACTCGCCGAAACGGGTTGAACCCCAAATTAAATTTTTAAGGGTTTTCAAATCCCCTGTAGAATTGCCGAAACATTTTTTTTTATAAGACGTACAAAAAAATTGAGACACCATTTCCTTTGTTACAATTTTCTTTGTTTTAGATTATTGGTAGCAGTATTTGACTAATGTAATCTAGACCTCACTCCCAAAGGGTTGTAGATCTCGTATTCTAAAACTTTCGAATTGATATACCTTACTCATGTTTCATACGTGTTAGAGCTCGTCAGTATTGTATACTCTTGACACACTAAGGACTTGAACTCAGAACAAAGGTCTATGAAATAATCGTGTCGACAATTACGTCATTGTTGTCGCATTACGCATGAATGATTTATCGTGTGCAAACGCTCTTCCACATTCGATTGTAAGTAGTGCTCAGAGTGCCTGAAGTGTAACGGTTTCTGAGGTGTCAACTTAAACAGTAGACTTGAAAGTGGGGTCATCGGCTGGTATTACCAAGACAGTTATCGTGTCCTGTCGAGGCGATCGGGCAACTGGTGCATTATTCATATGCAAAAGCGGCATGATAATTTAGTAGTGCTTAATGTAAAGTAGTTAGTTGGCTGATCAGTACGGCTGCTTCATGAAAGCCTGACCGCCGTTCAAATCCTGGCAGTGGCAAAGCTATACGCTACTGACGACCCCTAACAAGAACGGATCAAGTATACACCAATTCTTTCGAAAGAGGCTGACTGGAATTTTTGTAGAAATGTGACAGCTCAGTGGTGATCAGCTTGCATTTATCTTTCTTATACATCCGTAGCACTCATTCTGGTACGTAAAAACTGTGGAGTAGGACAGAGAGAACCCCTATTGGAAAAACAGCAACAAAGATTGCAGTTTTACCTCGGAATTCAGTCCCTCTTGGGAGTAATTAACAGGGAGTGTTCTTTAAGGTTCAGCTAAAAATCTTTACATACCATGTCGGCAAGCTGCTGACGACAGAAGTAAAATTCATTGTGTTCAACTCGCAACGCCCTTACCTTAGTTCAGTCCTCAATCATACTACAGAGTCATACATCTTGATATCTTGTATACTTGCTAAAAAAGTAAGCTTAAGAGATTTTCAACCGGTATGAATTACAAACTGGCCAGTCCAACGCACACGATCTGCGAAACAAGACCTATTTCCCCTACACGAAAAACCCACCAAAATATCATCACTGTTAGCTTGTAATAGGATTTTCTGTCAAAGCACACTACCTGCTTTGAAAGCATGTTAGGAAGAAATTTCACCATAAATTGTCAATACGGTGCATGATATCAAATTCAACTGTCCAACTCGCATCATCAAAAAATCACACCTTGCCCAGTTACCTCTGTTTAGGAACAAAGTGAAACGAAATGCGAACCCTAATTTATAATCGACTTTAAATCCATACAAATCATTTCAACCAAGCAAAGTGATCAACTAGCATTAGTGGTCCACCAGACTTGTGTGCGTGATGAACGGATAACTAGCGTTTTCTTATAACAACACACATTACCTTATTTTCAAAAGTACTTCGTAAACTTTGAAGACGTGGGCAATATAAAATTCAATCGTTTGAAGGATTCTGTATATCGCGACTGCTTTCAGGTGACAATAAAGGTCATTCGTAAAGTATGTCTAGGTTTGTGTGTATACAGGTGGATGGAAGGTTCAGAAGTGCCCAACAAAACTCACTTAGTTTGTTTCAATACTGTGAATATGTCCGGTTTAGTCATGAGAAGAAACGCGTAGCAAACAAGTTCGTTTTCAGTGTTTCATCATCAGGCTCAATACAGCACATTTATATGGGTTTGGTAGGGGGCTGTAGATAACATAATACTGAAGCGAGAGATGTCAGCCAACAGTTTCTGCCTGGTTTGAGTCATGAGACGTAGTTACATAAAATTGGCCACGTGAGTTATACGAAATCTGCGGGAGATACGTCACATCTATGCAATCATTCTGTCCTGGGTTTGCGTACACGGCCATGGAAGGTTCAACGTTTTGACTAGCCATTTTTGAGCGCATAGCGGTGGTGAGTATAGGCAATCGCCTCTGCAATTGACAGTCTACGACCTTTGACCTATTTCGATTGTATCCCACATATTCGGTAGATTAACCTGAACGATTCGGTCTGATTAATCCGATGGTTTGACTCGATCAAATGCGTAGCGATCGCAGACGAACACGGCCTCATCGATCCTTGCGTCAGCCACACCGGTTGGTGCTCCCGAATCCGTTCGGATAATCGCCTTGTTGTGCGGCCTACGTAGCTTTTTCCACAGGAACAAACGAAACGGTAAGCACAAAAAGAGACGACAGAGAACAGGCAATATATCTTCCAACTGAGGTCGCATTACTGGTATGGAGGTAAACCGAACGCGTAATTGAGCTGCAAAATACGTTTTATTGATTGCTACATTGAGCTTCTTGATCACGGTTTCAGCAATACTATCACCCTTGAAGGGCAAGGAGATGTAAACAGACTTTTTGTCTGCAGTTTGTGGTTTATCTATCTTAGCGCTTATTAGCATATTGTTGTGAGTAAAGTGACTTAGAATGTTGGCGTAAAGAAACGAGTGAACTTTCCGGACTAAAAACCGGTTAAGAACGACGCAGCTGTCGCGTCCACTTCATGTTTATTGAGCACTACGAAACATCACTGTGCGGGTTTATTCAGCGGCGAATCTTTACCTCTCACTATCGTGTGTTTTGCCATAATTTTTGGCTAACCGAAACAATTTCAACTGAAAATGAATTGAGTGGATTGTCAAATTTATCTGATGGATGTGCCTGTGAACTAGGAATGTATACAATGAAGTGTCCGGAAATTACAAGTATGTGATTTACACAATCACATAAATCACTAGCAATGCACGATTGGAATATGACAGACGAACGTCAAAGACAAATATGTGCTATGTATTTGGGAAGCTGGAAAAAACAACTTCAGTTCTGTGCGACAGGCAATAATGCAAATTCACATACTTGGATGAAATATTCCATTGACTTTTTGTACTCCGTATGTGTTTTGTCCCGATTAGATTCCTCCTAAGCTCCCTTAACGACCTTTCACGTGAATCACAGTCACCTCAATATAAACATTGTTTACTGCATATGGATTGATGACCTTTCAGATGACGTGTACAATGTTTTGTGTACCGCCCTGAGGGCCTATCATTCGTACGTCTGTCAGTCTGACCCTACTAATCCTCCTCCAATTGTGTTATCTTTCTAGTGGCTAGTATATATGTAAATCACATGCATAGATCATCTACAGATATTGACTTACCGGTTTCTCAAACCCAAGGGTTTCGGGTTGCACGTATCTTTGGCTCTGTGGAACCTATTTTTACACATTTTTTGTCGTACTCCCTGTAAACTTCAATAATTGAGGTTTGCAACATTTATTTCATTGAACAGGTTTTTAGTCGTACCATAGCAACATATTCAAATTGTTTTCAAATTCGAGACTCAATTTGTCTTCGCGTCTGTCAGCATTCTGAAAATAACGTTATGAAATCGATTGCACTTAAGCGTGTTCTCACTCACAGGCAATCAATAATGTACACACTTGTAGACTGTTTTCACTTGAACCTAGAATGGTGCCAAAACTGAAGACAACTTAGCTCATTTTAAATAAAAACATTGTAAGCTAAACGTAAACAAAATCTCTCTTAGTCGCTAATTTTAGTTACTCTTCAGATTTCTAAAGTGAACAGCTGAAAATGATTGGCTAAAATGGTGAGATATGGTGTCTATGCACTAGTTCATTTAGCTCATCTGTTGAGGATAGAAAAAATTTAAGGGACACCTGGCTTCTTTGCGGAAATACAAAAGTTATTAATCAAAATCCTATCTAATTATCACGCTCAGGATATTCAGCTCAGTAGAACGTGTTAACTATTCAGACAGCGGGTATAAAAGTATCAGGCGTCTGGACTCACGAACGTTACTACACAAATGGGAAGGATTGTACACGGTTCCTTCATGACGAAATCAGTTTGTACAACCGAATGAAACACTTAGACGAAGTGAGTCTACATCAGTTTGAAAAATTAGTGAAATCTGTCTAAACAGCCGACAGCACGTTGTTGAGAAAGTATCTGTTAGCACATGAAATTTGGTCAAGACTTCTCATAAATGAGAGTAGATTTGTGTGCTACACAGAATTGCAGGTGAATAATATGCCAAAAATAAAAAAAAGTTGACGCTCGCGTTCATTTTCACAGTAGACTTTCACTTTCTGAAAGCTGATAACGAAAGTCGTTGTTCGCAACCAAAAATAGGTTTTGTATGAAACGGTTTCACAAAACGACGGGATCTGTGCTATTGGTTATTTGTGTTGAACCGGCGTGTCCTGGTACGGTGGTGTATTTTCACGTAGCTTGTAAGTGAACTGCGGCAACAACAGCACTTTAAACAAGGCACATTTTGAAGCAGTAAACTCGAAAAATACGTCTCCACAATTCTGTTCAGAACAATTTGGTATCCGTTGTTGACTTAAGCTTTCTGTCCTTGTAAAATCCTTAAGCATCTGAAAATACAGTTGCATCGCTCACATGAACAGTTTCGTGTATTTCAGCAACTTATCATATGGGTTTTTGGCACCAATAGTTAAGATTTGAGTGGACAAAATTACAGACCGTTTCTTTCGGTGTAGAACTAGGTTCATTTCAATCTCCAAAAGGTGTTTCACATGCGGTTCTTTTTTGTTATATTTTCAGAAGGATGTCTGATACAATAATATTTTTTGTAAGATAGCCCAGTAGACTCAAAATTCTCCTCTTCATGCAGTATCAGAAATTGGTCATTGCAGCGCAGCTCATTTAGTTTAGGTATCTGGTATACAAAATCCGAGTTTTAGAAGCGGAGGTAGTAAGTCATCTAATATGAGCAAACAACAAAATTATCCATGCAAGTTAAAGGACGGTTTTGAGCCAATAGGTGTGTTCTATACATTTTCACTTGTCGGAAAGTGGAAACCAAGTCAGTGACGAGGACAACTTCACCCTCAAGAATTCCACTGGAAAAACTACGATCCATGAGGATTCTCACATCATCCACTGTAACTGTTTAGAACTGATGATAAATGAAGGATCGTGACTCCTGTCAAACAGAGTGTAACAACTGAAGACATATAGGAGACCCCCGGTATTTTCTTAGGACAACGATAGTCACGTTCGTTCGTGTCCAAACCTACCGAAGCCTTGAAATTAGTCCTTCCACACTCTTTAGCATGAGCATGTACTAGTTTATCAAACCTGGTTTAGACACGTATAGTTCAATCACCAGCGCCTGTGCCATAAAACGATAATCAGAAGAGTGGCTTCTGCGCAACACAATTCAAATACTTTAAAATGTTTTCAACGAGTTCAGTCAAAATTGAGTTTTGACGAGAGATTTGAAAATAGTTGAAAATAACCGTTTCACTCCCAGAGTGATCAAAAGGTTTGCTCTAATAACGATGAAAGGCACATTGTGGCTATATTTTTGAGTCAGTACTCTTTGTTTAAGGTAAAATAAGTACCAGATCTCTATTCAGCAGATACTCACGCACATCCTGTCTACTAGAAAAAGCTGACAAAAATCTATTGGTTACAGTCATTACAGTTAAATATAATGCGTTAAGCTAGCTGTCAACCATAAATAAACCATTCTTGTGTGTCCTAGTGATACGCGACAATCTGTTTAATGCTTAGATGCAGTTACACGACGGTAAGACGAGGTTCAGGTCTGACAGTACTTTAAAAGTTAAGCAAAATAGCGAGCACTAAAAACCGTATAGGTTTGAAGCGAAATAAATTTCCTCACAAAAGTGGAAATTTGAAATTGCAGCTAACATATCGTCAAACTTGACGAATAGAGATTTTCTTAACACGCACTTTGTGTTATCCACCCAAAAGGTTACACCATAAACCTCACAAGTGTTAACTTTCGGTTCAGTACCAAATCACATGACCGGAGGATAAATAAACTAGATCAAAATGTACCTTATTTACGGCAAAGTACAGGTTGTCGTAACTACACTGTGCGCGCCGCATTTAATGACCAAGGGCGCTACAACCCACAGACTGCACACATAAACAAATAATACAAATCGCTGGCCTTGACATGACCTTCACTTGCCTGGGGTTTTGTTGTTTCTGCTCCAACCATCCGCTGATGTTATAGAACTATTTGTTGAAAATTCAACTGATAATCGAAGTTGTTCCCTCATTTGCCCAAAAGAATAAACAGTAAATCTCACCGAGTGCCAAACGTTTCCCTGTAACACATCTAAGCACGGAAAAACTGCCACACAAAGCAGGTCTTCCCGAAATGCTAGGAGACACTGTATGAAAACATACACTGTAATGTATACTCATTAGTAATCAAAAATATCACCTAGCTGGTTTACTGAGATCGGAGATCTCGACCTGTCTAGGAAGTCCTAATCGTAAGGTTATCGATTGGAGTCAACAGACAGTAACTGTGTCTCCTCTCGAAGCGATCGGGCAACCTGACCATTACTCACAAGCGAAAGTGGATGAACGTTCTCATATGATAATTCGGTCGTGCTTAACGTGAGGTCAATGGCGCAGTGGTAAACACGGTTGCCTCATGAACGGAATGTCCGTGGTTCAAGTCCCGGCAGTGGCGATGATATGCACTACTGACGAGCTCTAATGAGAGCGAAACTCGAGTCAAATGCTTTTTTTCGAAGGGGGACGACTGGAAAGTCCATGGGGATGAGACAGCTGCGATCAGTTGTGGGTGATGTTCAACTTGAAATTAACCAAATCCCCGACTACTCATTAGTAATCAGTTGATTTTGTTAACTGAAACAGAAACAATGTTTTATCAGAATGAAAAGAACTCGAATCATTGCACTACGAAGATAACCCCTCGAATGACTGCACCTATGAAACCCATAGATGTGCTACAATTCATGTTCAACTTCCAATTGATTAAAGTCATGGACTCAAATTGCTTAAAGTGAATTTTTGGTGGAACGCAGTACAATGAAACCAAAGCAATAAGTCCTGTCTAGGCTTTCTACTCACAAATGTATAGTGTGGATACTTATTACGATGGTAAGGAAAACAGGCTCGCGCTCACTTACACAGTCTTCGCATACAGAAATATATCGACTATGGTGAACTGGTCGGTGGGACCCGAATTACCTGAGTTATTGTCTCTTCAACAGATGCGATTCGTCCAAACCGCCCTGAGTGTTAATTACTGGACGTGGCACTGTGTAGCATAAAACTCAAAAATATCATGTGCGCATAGAAGCTTTTGAAGTTTTCTTTTGTTTTTTCGAAGACGGACAGTAAAATGGTACGAGGCCTCGGTTCATTCTTTACATAAATGTCTCGCACATCGTTGCATGCGTTCGTTTTCAAATGTTGCTTGAGTCATCACTATATAAACGACAGCTCTGTTTGTTGTCTGACTGTTGCTAACATTTCACCTCGGAGTTTGCTTACCCTATTCTGAACCGCATAGGTTCGCATTGTTCGAACATCTGAGTGGTAAGTGCCATTCAAAATGCTAACTTCTAGCGGTAAGAGGACAGGTGTACGTCCAAAGCCGGAGTAAGCGACTTTGACATGCAACTTAAAATGTCATGCGCTTTGATATGGTAGGCACAAACCAGACGACGGTATCGATGAAAAACCTAAAACTAGAAGGCTGTAAAACAAGGTAAAATAAAACCGGCATACTGAAGTGGTTTGCCGTTCTGGAGTAAGTTAGTACAAGGCGTTGGCAAACAGTAAAAGCAACGTTGGCGTCATTCTTTCTGGAGGTCACCAGAATAAACGGCTTAGACAAATGCAAGCGGGTAGTCAATAAGCTGGAACATTTGGTCGATTTCATATGACATAGTGCATTGGGCGAATGACTAGGTCCAAATGTGAAATTGCTGAGCTCCCGAAGCAGCTTCGCAGCCCAGCTGTTAAAGCGTTTGCCGCATCTGGGCATTTTAGCTCAGTCGCTCAGTCGAAGCCCAGACTGTTCGCAATTGGGTCTCAGCTAAGCCATGAAGCAAAGCAGAAAAGAGTCATGTAAGCGTTAAAATAAAAATAACTTAAATGTCAACATGATGATTTTCGATTAGTCGGATTGACTTAATAAGCCTTTCCTAACCTTGTTTTACTTTCACCGCTCATGAGGCCAAAACTTGTTGTACCGCACCCGACAGCGCGTTAACCGATGTAGGGTGACGTTTTAAAATTGCCGAACGAAATTTGCTTGCAAGTTCTGTTTGGTTCCACTGAAAATACTCATCGCTCAAAAAAGGTTGTAATCAGTCATTTACTTGCTGGCATACTAAACAGTATGACAGTGAAGCGAACTGAAAACGCGCGATAACAGGATTCTGAGTAAAGCTTAGTAATTGAGTGTTTTCGTCTTTATCCAGAATATTCCTTCCATTTCTCGTAAGTCTTTAATGCGCAAATATCTGTTAAGGAAGATTGGACGTGTGCAAGTTGCATACCTTGTGTTCAGTATGGGGGAAGGCAGCAGTAGAAATTTGTCGTCAACTAATAATGAACAAAAGTTTTATGCAAACGACAACTTCACTTTCGGCACTAATATGTCAAGTTGTGAAGCAAACTACTTACTCTTATATCAAAACAAGTATCATTATTAGCTGCACCCGAACATTTGAGAACCATCGTATGGCCACAGGAAAACTCTCCATCACTTTGATTTGTCAGTACAAAACAAATCGCTTTAAACTTAGTAACTTCTTTCTTGAGCCACTGTTAATGTTTCATGATTAATGATTCACTAATTGTTAAGTTTTCATAAATTATAGACAATATGTAGTTAGTTAAGATGTCAGTTGAATCAGGTGCAATTTAGTTTTATAGTTGCCAACAATGAAATCAAGAAGATTATGCTGAATTATGTAAAACGCTATTGTAAATTATGAGGACACTCAAAATTCTGGAAGAACAAATAACCATTGAACAACTTCCGCTTACGTTATGTCTCGGAACTGTTCCTAAAATGCGGATCAATTTTTTCGCATACCATAAACTACACGATACCTCAACAAGTTTTTATTAACAAATCTAAGCTTGAAGTTGTCAACATGAGATATCGGTTAACTATTCATCAACAGTCATTCTGACAAGAAGTGCATAATCCGAGTGACAGTCCAAGTGAGTGGCAGAAGTGAACAGGGTTTGGGGAGCAACGTGCTCATTAGAAACACACAGCAAAGAGGGAAGTAAACAATTTTCGAGAATAGGCTGCCCAAAAGCTTAATTTCCGAAACGTTAAAAAACAAATCATTGATCGGAGGTCAAGTAGTAAGGTAGAACAGTGAAGTATTGAAGAAAATTTTATTCCTGAAACATATGTGGGTTGTACTCAAGGCACGTTTGATTCTTCACTTTGACCTAGATATTTACTATCTTACCCCATATAGTAAAGTCTGCGACGTTTAATCGACACTAGCGAAGTAATGAACTAAATATATAGCATTTAATTCACTTTTACTTCCAGCATGTTCAGTAAATCACTTCGTCGACTACTTCAACATCGTTTCATGAATACTACTTCAACAATTGCTGGAATCTAGAGCGTTTGGTAGAATTAAGGATTCAAACAAAAGAACTGGCGAACAGATTGTGTTTGATTAAGCTATCGCTATCGAAGAAAACTGAGTGGTATATTTAATGCTTCAGTTCAGTTGCAAGTGGAACATAACAGAAGTAAACCTACATGCAACAGTTTCCTAAGTCATCGTAAAGAGTGACTCCCGAGGCTTAACACTGTCTGGAACGCATCAAACTCGCTAGCTAAATGCTTGTACAAGGAAACTGGTTTGGCTGATCACCTGGTAAGTTTTCGCTATACTGTTTGTTTGAGAAATCACAACACGTAAGTCGTGAAATGCTTACCGGCATAAAATGATAGGGTCAATGAGCTTACACGCACATGTAACATGAATATGGTGAGCAAACGTCATCAAAAGGTGAGATAGATAACAATAAAAATGCAATTAAACTGTGGATGGCCTGATTAAGCTGTCACGGTCAACCGAATGTCTGCATTTTGACTAGTGAGGCAACGATGAAATCAACATGAACTATTTGTTAAAACAGAGCAATAGATTGCTGTGAACGACTCAGAGAAGCAGAGTGTGTGTAATTTTGTTTATAACTACTTTGGTAATAGCGTTTGAAACGAGTTGTAAAAGTCTAGTTTCAAACAGTTGTTCGGGAACAGAGAAATTTAGATTTGTACGTCAACTAGTTTATCCTAGTTTCTGCAGTTGTAGATGGTGATATCTTATTCTGTTTTGCGTCGGCTTGAATCAGGTAAACTTTGTACTACGGATTTGTTGGTGACAAGACAATTTAGTTTCTGGTTTGCTACTTGAGTCAGTAGAATTGTCTTGTCTAATTATTTTCCGCATTTGCTGTAGTTTCTAAGATAAAAGCTTATCAATGAATAATAACGTCGGCAATCTTGTACTTAAAAGAGACTCGACTGTAAAACAGCCGGTTTTGGCTAGAATCAAACCAGATACATTTAAACATGGTAAACAGTCTAACAACGCAGCCACGAAGCCAGGCCGGAGGATTAGAAAGTTCGTGCTTGAACTCTGTTATCCACTCACCCTACCGTATCATGAGTTTGTTCGATTTTCACTTTTACATCGTTAATTCTACGTATAGATGCACTGTGTTCATCACATCAAACAAACAGTGACACATATGGTAATTCGCATATGGTTCACAGGAACATATATATTTTATATGCGAAAAGATAAAATAACTAGTACTTCGTTTGCCATGAGATCCGAAGATTAACTGCCACATTTCTTAAGCTACCATCGGCGGGGTTTGAAACATTCTATAATCAACTGATCACGTAGTACTAAGTTCGAGCGATCTGACTAAATTTGACCGCATATGAATCTGTGTGGTGCACGCCCATAAACGCTAGTCTGTTTAGAATTGGGGAGATTGCTTGACGTTAAATATTCAATATTTCGTAGGTGTACTTTACATTAAAAATTAAGTCAAAAGAAAATCCGTTGTGCTTCATCTAACTATCTCTTTCGCATCAGAATAACAAAACACTAGCCTAGTCAACATATCGAGTTCAGCAGTTGTCCTCATTCACAACCTTAACCAGAAATACGGAAAAGCAGCGTAAACTGTCAGGCACTGCAATTGCCCTCAGCATTCAATCAGATTGACATAGTTAGTCTACCAAATACGAACAAGACGCCCCCTCCCATGCACTGTCACACTATTGGTTTGTTGTCTCGTCCCAGGACTAGTAAGTTCACTTCATCGTAGACGTCTGGTCACCGGTCCTCTACATATGGGATTTCCCACCACGATGGTACAAACTAAATATTGATTCGTCTATCCGGGTCAATCAATTCTGCTCCGGGTACACGGCTTCATCACTAACTCTACTACCAATATCTTGTGCCTTCACGTTAAGTGGGAGGTGCGTACGGGCACATATTACCAGTCTCCGTAATACTGTGTACATATTGGCGCCAAAAGGTTGCTAAGCTCACTAAAATTATCACCGCAATTAGAGGAATTTAGTGTCAATTTTCTCAAAGGGTACTCAGCTTCACTGGCAGTTCAGTTACGAGGATATCTGAAGCGGCCATACTCCTCTAACCATGCTATCCACGAAAATCAGTGCGCTACAGTACACAACTGAAAGTCAATTGAGACTCAGACACACTCTGGCCCTGCTGAATCTGGATTGTGTGAGCGTCGCGGATGTTTTGGTTCCATCCCGTTACTTCTGCCCTAGTTGTTTGACTGAATATGTCACATATAACGTGACTGCTTTGACCTTGCGACTTGCCTCAATACCTATTGTTAATGTTACTTTCATAAACGCAGTCAGTGCAATACGATCAAAACGTCGAAGTTGTGTTGGCGTTTCCGAATACATCAGTCACTTGTTACTCAACTATCATCTACTTGACAATTCAGTCAAGTCACACCAGAAGTCGTTAACCTGTAGAAGTGTTGTATGACAGGCAGTTTCGTTGTGAGTAGTATACTACTCACAAGTAGTATGTTACCCACAGGCAACATTGAGGAACAAAAGGGCAAGCTGCGAACGCCAGGAAGACGGAGGACAAGAAGAAACTATCGAAATAGTGTGTACGCGCTACGATAGAAGTTCTACCAAGGCGAATGACAATGATGTATGTGAGTGCATGTCTAACTTGCAAATGAGTACACGCGTTTGTGGTTTGATTTTTGACATGACCTATACGGGCGTTTGTGCAATAAACGAGTTCTCAGATCAAGCGTCTCTTGCGGTCACAACAGAAGTAGCTCAATATCACTTTATTGGACTAATAACTTCACCCTTCTCGATACTCGAATGGTCTCTGCAAATAAGATATCGTCACTTGCTGGAACTTCCTTCTCCTAGTTTGCAATATTTCTTGTTCATCTTCAGCGCTTTCTATGTTACGAATACCAGCTCTTTATTAATGAGACATTTCTTTTTAGTGAGTCCGGTGATGAACTACAATAAGTGGGAATCATTCTTAAAACGTTGAAGACTAGCGTTTTCTCATACTTCTACAAGGACGATTATTTGTCGACTAACTCACTAGAAAGGATTCTGGAACGTTAGAATGGTAGTCAAATATGACGGCTAGATTTTGTCATTAATGATGTCGTTTTCTGATTGCGTTGTTTTTCCAACCGGGTTGCGATCGATTGTATACTGGCTGCAGTAACGAGAAAAGTCCCTTGGAAAACCATGCAGAAATTACAGAGTGGAAATTAGTGGCTTACATTCTTGGATGAATTATTTGGCCCATATGGCAATCATATGCTGGGTCAATATGCTGGATCAGAGATTAGTTATTTAAATGGCAAACAAGTGGTCAGTATGTATGCTTTGACAGCTGATCGATGGTCAATAGTGAATCGAATTTTGTTCCGGAAAACTATTAGGACATGTATATCAAGACGTTTTGGACAGTTACACATGCAGAAACACAACAATTTTTAAAAAAATATGTCTGTGTGTAGAAACCAAAATCTGCCTAACTTGTTCAGTGTGTGTTCTGATGTATAGAAATTTCTTAGCAGAGACGTTAGGAGCGTCATTTGTGTTCATAAGTTATGTGTTTAGGTGCATTTTTCTAAAACTTCGAATGAAAAACCATGATTTCAACCCGCCCAGTGTATGGTTGCGCAATCTTTTAGCTGCCTTCAATACCTCGAGGACTCATATTCTGAATAGTACAATCTGTGCGTTTCAGTAGTTGGCCTGAGTTGACTAAGATTACTCTTGACCAATGATCTGTTATCGTAACACTGTTACTATCAGACAGCGTGCTTTTGTTCAACCCGATGCCAACTGTGCAGTACAAAAAGGTTATTTAGTTACTGTCTGTCTGATTAGGGATTTTCAACGGCATGTACGATGAATAAGACATCAAAGGAACATGCTTTGAAATTTCTTCATATGTATTTTTGGAGGGGACGTTTAGCAATACTATGTTCATTTTGCATTGCAGATAGATCGACCAAAAACCACACGCTAAGCACAGTGTATGTATGAGTCCAGTTGTTGCGTTGACCATCAAGTTATTTTAAATGAGACCCAACTGTGAAAAGTTAGAGCTTCGGCTGGAATCGAACCAGCGACAGAAACTGTATGCCTCAACGCGGCAAGCGCTCTACCAGCTGAGCCAGGAAATCACACCGGAAGCTTGGAAATTTCACATTTGGACTCGGTTACCCATCCGTTCCACTGTCTCATATGGAATCCACCGAATGATCAAGGGGATCGACTACCCTGGCAGGATTTCTCAACCAGTTCACGCTGGAATCTACCATCGCGACTGTTGAGCATAGGATTTGCATTGCTAATAAGTAGTTTGGCAAATTTATGATTTTAGATGAGACCCGACTATGAAAAGTCAAGGCTTTGGCTGGATTCGAACCAGCGATAGAAACTGCATGCCCCAACGCGACAAGCGCTATACCAGCCGAGCCATGTAGTTATGGCTAGTGGTAGAAGCAGCTGTTTGTACGTTTGAAAAAACTTTTAATTAACAGGTGACGTTCTGTATGTCGAGAACTACGAGTAATTTCACGAGGACACTTCTAATTCAATCTGGATTTGCTCGGACTTTAATGGTATGCGTGTAGTTGGCTGCAGTTAACTCGTATGGCAAGAGCTAACTCAAGATCCGTCTTGAAATTTGTATATGAATAAGGGACGTGAGCAATGGGTTTTTCAGTATTACATGTCTTTGACTTTTTCTAATTTACATTGGAAGCAAAATTCGATCAAGTTGGGAGAATGTGGTTTAGGATTATTTCTGGTTGACGCTGAAATTATGTTTGCCACCCAGTCGGCCGGAATATAAACGATATTGAAGATCGGTTCCTTCAAGGAAACGAACAACGCCAATTCTCAGTCCGCAAAATTTTTAATCCGTCAATTCATTTGTATAACTCTTAACCAGAGTTCTAAGGTTTTGCTGCGATAGGCAACAAGCTGATTTTAGCTGCAATGTTCGGATGCAAATCTCTTCACATGATTGATACGTGGGGTCTACCAACATGATTCATTCCATTCATCGGGTATCAAAACGTCGTCCAACTCGCACATTCGCGCCACTCCTACTTTTCCGTCTATAAACCGGCAAACCACGTAGAAAAGTTTTCATTTAAATGTCCTGTCTGTTTGACTGAAGTTTTCTGTTCTGAATGTTCACTTAGCATTTTTCGACAGTTGGGTCGTTTGCGCTCAGTCACGACTCGTTCAGGTTGTCCGTGATCCACCTACCACTGCTTCTGACTATATCCCATGACCGCATCAATTTATTTCACTGAATATCACTCATCGCTGATGACTTGAATTGTTTGATTTTTTCTCGCAGACGAATGTCAAACTTCAGGTGACTTTTAAGCGGACTGACCGAACGAAACATTTTGTACAAACCCACTCTGTTTATTTTGTTTGGTAAAGATCAAAAGAATATGCGTTCAAAGCAAACTAAACGCGAAGCATGTTATTTTGAGTTTGAAACTGATAAAATAAGATTTATCTTTTAAATTATGTCAGATGACTCTAAGGTGAGCAAGTGACCTGTGGAAATGACCACTAGCACATAAATTCCATCGATACTTCAGTACAAATTGTAATTAAACTTTTTTAATAAATACGGTTAACAACTGCGGGCTGGGACAAGCCAACCAGAAGCTGGTATATTTTTTGGTGAAGCTAAAATACACAACTTAACAAAACTGGGATATCACGTGACATTTACAAAATACTATCTTCTTCCCTTGTTTCACAGTGTCCATTTGTTGCTCTTGGCTGACTGAGATGTTAACACATCATAATCAGCTTTTTGTCTACCACAGTTTCATAAAAACAGTGAAATCTGGTGCTGAACCCAAATTCACAAGTTTGCCTCCAACACAGTTGGATAGATTCTTCCTTCACTACACGTTCTGATGTATTATGATCTAGAAAAGCCGATCGTACTCTTTTAAGATGGTTTCCTGTTGTTACACAAATGTTCACATTGGTCAGAACGTCTTATTTCTTGCTGCTTTCTGACAGTGAGAACGGCAGAAACGAATTACGCACAGCTTGAATGAGGAGCCTTGGCTGTCTTATGTGATATCACCAATTTTTCTTCGGATGACGGATCACAAATTTTACGGATCACAAGCGCGTTATTTCGTCACTGGGCGAATAAAGCCGATGTAACAAAATGGCTCCGCCTCTTGAATCCCTCATCTTACCTGCTCATAGTTATAAAAATTCAGTACACTTCCCAGGAGATTCAACAAATCTGCTGGTGTCTTAAGTGGGTTACTATTATTAGATACACCTTCCAGAAAATTCATCCCACAACGTCTCGTGCATATTATTTAACGCTTCAACTATTCTCCTACTGCATTGAGGGATGTAAGCTTAGAAACTGACAGACACCGTGCTAACCCCATCCAAGTGGTACATACAGGTCGAATGTCCAGAAAGGACACCTGCCTTAATTACACCTTTTCAATCGATATTGAGTGGTGACTTCTTTGGTGAGCACTTGTGGTGCTTCCAAAGCGATTATAACTGTCTGTTCATAATGGATTCCATCGTGCTCATCTGGGAATCAATAAAATGACATTGTTATCTCGTAGTGATCGGTGGTGAACCACGCTCGATAATGACGTTATGTCAATAGTTAAATCAAGTGTACTCTGCCAAAAAATTCGAAACGCAGTCCTCAGGGGAGAGCTGATGCCTTAGAAATGGCCGAAGACACCGTGTATAGTTTGGCTTTTTTAAAGGTTGACTGATTTATCTGTTCATGGAGGCGCATTCATAATGGATTGTTGTTCACATTCTTCCAATAGCAACAGTGACTAATGTAGCGAGGATGAAAGAGAGCATTATACTACTACTGAGTAACTGAGTTGAAACAAGTATCCAGGTATTAAACCAAACGGGGAGGAAGTATAGGAAGAAATATTGGACTGCACACAAGCAATAAATTGTTCTTCATGCACGAGCCTTTCAGTGGAAAATGCGGTGTCTCAAGATTTCTTTTGTATACAAATGAGTGTTTCTGTCCAAGATGTTGCTGAAACGTATACTGTACGTATCATATAAATGAACGGTCCCTCTACCATTGGCGTTTTTGGCTGACAACATTAGTACAGGAGTTAACGCATGTAACACTCAAACATTTGGTTTGCCAGAAACCATCGTGACCGACAGTGGTTTTGTGTTTAGCAGCACTGGGTTTGTAGACTTAATCTCGAATCAAACGCCACCCTGTCAGCTCGTTGTAGACAGCCGGGCTAGGCTTGTAGTGACTGTTATAAAAACTAACAAGTACTCCTTTGCACCTGAGGTTGGATTGCCCTCCATTTTCCTACTGGAATCTTGTTAATGCAGCCACGGAGAGTAATCCTGCATAACTCGTGTTCGATCGTTGTCTCCGTACTTGGCTGAACTTGTTCCAGGAAGACCCTCAATTGTAGGTCGTTGCCAATCAGAAATTAGCAAAAGACCGTTTCGAAATACGCGTTAACAACAAGTGTGTTTGACCCTGACCATAATTTTATGCGTCCACTCCTGAAAGCACACGTCAACCAGTCCTTCACAAATACTAACGGAAAAATCGTATAAGCACAAATGGAAGACCGGTGAATGGTGCGACTTCATCTAGATCTTGTGTACCCAAGGGTATTCGACTCAGTAAATGACGAGGTTATGATAGCTGTACACCCCGAATCATATAATTTATTCATGACTGAGCTGAAGCCTCCCTCCTACATAACCCTGTCCTGGTCTCAATGTCAACCTCATTCAGTAGACGATTTGCATGGGGGATAGCTTCAAGAAAAGGGATTATATGCCCGAATGTAGTGTGGGATTGATTGTTCCACACACGTTGTATGTGCGTTTATCATTCTGTCAACAACCACTCCAACTGACGACTTTATCGACCGTTTTATCGATCGTCTTAACTAACTATTCGCATGCCCAATGCGGGACAAACTGCGCTGTACCAGTTCTACGATTTAGTTGAAATAAGCCCTCGGATTATTCTGCTATCGTTTTGTTTAAAAGATAAACAACCAGTGGGCAAGATGATGTTGAAAAAGATTCACGTTTTTCAAACAAAAACACATCCAACGTAATATAAAAATGGACAAAGATCCATTCCACATAAACATTCTACCAGAAGTATGTGAACATCAGTATCCATCGGAAAGTTAATCTGAACGGTCCCGGTGTGCTGAACTGATAATGGTCGTAACCTTTAGAAGGACGACAAATGATAAGCAAGCAGTAATAAATTTGGGTGCAAAAGTAACGATATGACGAACAATTGTTTTCGATAATTCTTTCTCAAATCAATACAATTAAATAGATTTGATATAGATTGAACATCACTCACAATTCATCGCAGCTGTCGCATTCCCATAGACTTTCCAGTCGGCCCCTTTCGAAAAGAAGCACTAGACTCACAAGCGAAAGTGGTTGAGTGTTCACATATGATAATTCGGTCGTGCCTAATGTGAGGTCAATGGCGCAGTGGTAAACACGGTTGCCTCATGAAGAGCGTGTCCGTGGTTCAAGTCCCGGCAGTCGCGATGATATGCACTACTGACGAGCTCCAATGAGAGCGAAACTCGAGTCTAGTGCTTCTTTTCGAAAGGGGCCGACTGGAAAGTCTATGGAAATGCGACAACTGCGATCAATTGTGGGTGATCTTCAATCTATATGAAAATCAAAATCCCCTACTACTCATCAGTAAATAGGTTTCATCAAGACGTCATAATACAAGGCGCAGGAAACAAGAAGTGACTGTTCGCGAGTGGCAATAAAGGTTAATACTAGACTACGCACACACTATTTGGTTAGGCTCAGGCCGGACGTTTACTGGGTGTTACGTCACACGTTCAGGGTCGAATGTTTATGTGTGGTTAGATGGATGTGATTGATCTGTGGCCACGGAAGTTGCAAGGACTGAACAAACTTCCTTTGAGAGCACAGGTTAGGGTTGCGTAATCTAATAGCAATCGATTCGGCGGTCGCCAGAATGCGCTGACGGACTGTTTTTGGTTGTGTTCGCAACTCTATAGACAACTTGGAATGCTTTGCTAATGTCTATGCGATGGTTGGTGTCAGCTAGATGTGCAACAATGGCGCTGGTAATTGATTTACGACAATCGGTTCCAATCCAAGCTGGATGATGTTCCTTGATCCCATTTGACAAGCGCCTAGTCGTACGACCAACATATTCTGCAGTACAACAGCAGCATGAAAATGAATACACGAGCATTGACTGATCGTGGACTGGTAGCTTGTCTTTCAGGCTCAGTCTTAACATCGGCATTGTTGTGAACCAACTTCATAAGGTTGCCGTTGGAAAGGTACGTTTATGTGATCGGTACATGCATCGGTTGAACTGATTTACCACAGAATCCTCTTTAAACGGGAGTTTTTATAAACACGGGTTTCTTTTCAGCTGTGGACATTACCTCATACGAGATTTTGGCCTTCATATTTGAAATGATGAATTTCTCCGGATAGCCGTTTTCCCTCAATGGGTTTTGAACTGTTTTCAGTTCCTGCTCTACTGCGTCATCGGTACAAATGTTTCCTGATCTGGTTGCCAGGCAATGGACTAGATTTCGTTTCTGTTTAAGGGGCACAAAACTGCTGAAATTGATATATTGTCCTGTCCGTGTAGATTTGCGATATACCGACCTGCTCAGTGCACCGTCTCGACATCTGGTCAGTTTGACATCTAAGAAATGGAACTCGTTGTTGAATTCCTCTTCAGAGGTGAAGCGCAGTGAGGTGTGTGTTGCATTAAAAATCTGAAGAATGGTTGTTAACTCATCTTGTGACTGTATAACGACAAATATATACATATCGGCGGTACATGTGAAGACTCTGAATAGTCGACTGAAGCTGGGATTCAAACTTGCCCATGAATACGTCCACCAGTAATTGACCTAAAGGGGATCCCATTGCTACTCCATCCGATTGTCGAGACAGCTCACTGTTGAACAAAAACTGAATATTGAGAGTCCACCGCAAAAGTAGTTTTTAAGGTCTGATTTTTGTATTCCGAACATGCTTTCGGATTGTTCAATCTGATCACTCAAAAAGTTAATTGTTTCCATCAACGGAGGAAAAAAAGAAACATAAGTGATTGAGACATTCTGGATAGTGACTAAACTGCCAATGTCCATGTTAAAAATCGGACAAACTGTTATCGCTTTTGTGATCGAACGCGAGGGCAAACTTGATTTTCCCCCAAAACAATAAACATGTTCTAAGTCACAATAAACACGCCCTTTCTCCGCAGAGTAGAGGCTGAACTGGTTAGTTTGTACCACTGATCTGAGGCCAGTTGAGAATCTCTGAAGTGCAACTGTTCGAAAAGTAAACAGTGTTACGGGATTTGGTAGACCGCAGTGAAGTTTAAGTATGCCACAAGGCTGAAAAGCAATGAGGTGGGTCCAACCCACATAGTAGAGAAAAATATCGAAACAATGCACTGGCAAGCGAGAACCGGACAGAGGAATTATCTCTTACAAACTTACTCAAGTATACGGTATGCCTAGGTTGTTGTGTGTCCGATTTATAACTTGCGAGCATGCCGGTAGTGTGGATGGATACACTTAATCTAAGATTGCTACTAGTTACGGCCGCAAAGGCTTCAAATGATTACTACAATGTTCCCTGTTCCACAGTTATCCTTAAACCGGCATTCCCCGACTGATCTTGTCTTTGTTTGCACTTTATAGGTAAAATGATGGCCTGTACAGGTAAGCCTTTGTGCTATAAGCGAAGTCTCTTATCCATTCGGTCACTCGTTCTATCAGCATCGTTTGTGACGGAGATATTTGCTCCCATGTTAGTGTGATTTTGTAGACCACCGCTGCAACTTTCTACGTTGAGTGACTCAATATGTAAAATGACTTTCCTTTTAACAACGCGAAATGCTCTGAGGTGAATGAACGGAAAAAAACGGACATTCTACTGCCGACTGTAGTAAGATTATCCGCTAAGTTATGAATACTTCGATGGTTGGTACGGGTTTGTGTTAACTGTAACTTACCCTCTTCATCTCCTACAAATTTGGAGGGCAACATTTCAATGCATACGCCAAAAACGTCGACGTTTTCGCTAAAATAACATGTTTCTATGATAATATCGTATGATGATTTAGAAGACGTTCGGTAACATATTCAGTACTAAAATCAATAGTATTTTGAATGCGAAGACTGCGATCAATTGTCGGTGGTGTTCATTTTGAAATATTGAAATAGGCTAATGAAGTCAGATATCTGATATATACAATCATGGCTCTTTTTATTTGGAAGGCTACTATGAGTTGACGAAAGTGAAAATGGCAAAACTTGTTCGAAATAAAGTTCCTAAATTTATATGTGATTTTAACTATTTCTAAATGCTAAGATCGTACGAAGATAAAAACACTCAAGGCTGGGTGTCAGCTTGTGACCAAGCTTTTACCACCATTTAGGTCTTAGTGCATACATTTAAGACAAACCAATGCTTGACACAGAAGAACATTTAGAAATGCACTGTTAATTCTGAAACAGTTGAGTCTTTCCATAAAATTGAATATAAGAGAACGAACAGTGGTACATGTTAGTATTTCTTATTGCTTTTTTAGCATCGAATAACAGTAACCAGAAATATATGTAACACTAGTGGGTTGGGAGGTTGAATAAATGAAACAGTAACTGGAATAGAGAAGAACAGCGCGGAATTATTGAGTTTAAGGTTTAATGTTTTTTTATACACATAATGCAGGCTTGGGACGGCTAATCGTAATCGCTTGATCGAAATATAAGAACCTGTAGCGTTTTATACACTATTTTCTACTTCATAATTTTTATTGTTGTTCATGCCTTTTCATCTTCTTCAACCTCACGTGTACACATGATGTGAACGAGGTTAATCGAACGTACACACGATGTGAACGAGGCTCATCGATCTTCTGTAACGTTTTGCACACTATTTTCTGTTTCAAAATTCTGATTATTATTCACACGTTTCACTTTCCTCAACTTCACATATACAGCCAACGTTTAAACCAACTTAAGCGAACTAATCGATAATCAGTAAATACAACTCACTTCTCGGTTCGCGAGCCTTGCGTTCTGCCTGTGTTCGGGTCGCTGGTGCACGGAATTTTGGGGAGCTAAAATTCAGCGGAATTAACCATTTAGTTCGGCAAATTTATTTATCTGTCGTTGGAATCATCTTGGCCGTGGCATCGAGATTACTTGAGAGACACGTCAGATAGCACTAGTGGAAATCTTCATTTGGTGTAGTGGAACACTAAACCAACGTTTCTCAACGGACTATTGTGAGTTATTTGTTTTCCTTTTCATTACATTTTGACCTCATATTCACATCTGAGTTCACATACTGTTTTGATTCACTACAAACCATAGATTAGTGTGGTTATTTCAGTAGCCTGTAGCCAATAAGTCTTGTATGATCTCTGGATGAAGAAAGTAGACCGGTTAGCCACATTCTGAACTCATTTTAACATATGTTCTTTCATTTTGGAGTTCAAGCATTTATAGGTTCTGTTGATGTAACTTTCGCTTCAGTTGCATACAAGTTGATAAGCGTAGTGTGATCCAACTGGTTGTTCTCACTTTATTAGGGGTAACGATGAATCATGAGTCTGGTCGAGGATCACGAGTTCGGCTGGATTATATGCTCGCCTAACCGACGCGACAAAGAGCCTTGTGGCTCAAAGCAAAGAAACGTCATCTTTGAATGATATCTCACTGTAGACAGTAGAATTTTGTCTACTACATCAGTTACTGGCTGCGTTTGTCGATAAATCACAACGGATATCAAGTATCCTTTAACATAATTGTAAGTAATCGAAGTTTGTTAGTTAAACATTCTAGTGAATAAGTATAGCCAATGCATGTAAACAATGTTTTAACTAATGCTTGCCTGTTTCCGTTGGTTTAATTTTTGTAAAATAAATGCAGTCGTCATTTCAGATTGGTATTCAATATGTAGATCTCTCTACTCATCCATCCTCACAGACATCGATGAAGATATCTAGAAAATATATGTACTCGTTCTTTCACATTTTACAGTTGACTGTCAAGGTAGCAAGAACATGTCACTGATCACTTGTGGAGATCGCATAAGCTGAAGATGTCACCCACACAATGCTTGTGTGGCGTCAACTCCAGTTTTCTCAATAAGTTACCCTTCTGTTGTCTCCAGGAAAAAGTCACCAAACACCTGCTCATACAGCCTCTCTATGGTGACTTCATCTATTTGTTAATAGGGCTTGTTTTGAGAATTGCAACTCCGTACACAGCAGCAAAAGCTGTTTCAATAAATCTGCCAAAAGTTTTACACCGAGGATTTCGCTGTCAACTGGATCGCACACAAATTCTGTCGTCTGATATGAATGAATATGCGAAAACAATACTTGGACATCTACTGAATACCTGACTTTGCCTGGTTGACCGAGTGGAGAACTTTGATCAAGCTGAACCCCTTTTTACGGGTGTATAAGCCAAATTTTCTTCCTTTTGGCGTTTGGGCCTGCATCAACTTCCGAGTCAGTTCGTGTTTTGGGGCACTGCTAATAGATAAAGTCCCTCTGAGTAATACTCAGCTGTCATGGTTTTGGCTATCACACACATTTACGGCGTTATAGATCCGCTGAGATTTAGTAACATTGATGTGTTTTCACCAGTTGTTCACTGTAGAGACAACGAATGAAGATAACAAATTACTCGGCACTCAAATCATTCACCTTGTCGATGCGTTGGAATTAGCGTTAATTGTTTAATATGATCACCATTTTTCGGATGTACCCTTCTTTGTTTCAAAATACGGCACAGGAAGAATTATGTGATTTCAGCATGGCGGCTTTCTTAATATTCACGCCCTCCAGATCTTCAAGTTGACGCGTTGTGACAATTATGATTTTGCGAGATAAAACATGGTCAAAAATATTCTCAAACCGTTCAGCTATTAATGTGCGATATAGCTTATTGGAACAAAGCTTACCATTAAAATCTATTGATATTGTCTCCACTTGCAGTACATTCTGTAACAGATGTGTTCAAGCCACACTTACTGGGTTCTCGATGATACGGTTTCTCCATTGATTTTTTCAGAGGTTTGGAAAGACGTTCAATGTTAAATTTATTCGTTCGATAGACAATCATTTTGCTATCCTTTCCATAAATTATCTTTCTAAATGTTTTCTACCGAGAATCAGCATATGATCATTTTTATAAATCAGTTATTATTGGAAATAAAGTCGGTTATTTTTAATCACGTATGGTCGCTTCATAGCACGTAATAGATTGCAAAGTGTTCACCTTTTGCTAACGTTCGATTGTCTTTCAGTTGATAGATTGTTTTCTATTCCGGTGCGTACAATGTACGATGTAGCACTTAGCAAGTAAACCACACACAACCACAAATACGTTCGAACTACCTCTAGCTAATGTGTTGGGAAAACAGATAGAAATAACTGAAACCGCACAAGAAAATAGTGCAAAACGTTTTGTGTAATCAGCTTAGGGTTATACTTTCTGATCTCTTTGATTATCCCTCAGGTCATGAATTGTATGATGGCTAAAGATGTATGTGCGCTGTTTTAGCCCAGGTCACCACCGGGTCATTTGGGACGTATTCAATTCACATGTTATCCAGTAAGTTGTAAAAAATGCGAGAATCATCTGTAATTTTAGTTAAACACAATTTCGACTGCTAGGTGAGATGAACAAATCGTCCAACGGTGGTTGTGGTTGAATTATTCTAGTTACGGGTTCTGTTGAATAATGGTGCAACAATCAACAAAGTTGCTTTACAAGAAAGGAATAGGCGTATCAGTATTGCAGGTCGTGGTGACGAGAATGTATGACATGGCAACAAATACATTGATCGTCTGGGGTTTGTCAGCTATTAACTTAAAGCACGACTTCAACAAAAAGATGCGAAGATGTTAGGGATGACTTAATTGAGTCAATTATATGTTTTTTCTTTCGTATCGTAAACCATCGACCTTTCTATTCAGAAACGTGTCATTGTGCTTTTCTGCCTTTTGTTTTCATCGATTTTTTTCACACGCTCTATGCTGATGATTATGTTTGGTTCACAGTCTAAATTTTTGCATTCCTCCCCAGTCTAATATAAATACAGATATTCTTATACTGAACTTCTTGCCTCACGTTCACACTATATATATATATATATATATATATATATATATATATATTGTCAGCTTGAATCTTAACATAAAGGGTACGCTTCGTTTATCAGTGGCAATCACCACTGGCAGACTGGACCGCAAAAGTCTTTACTTACAAGATTCCCTGTGTTATTCTTTCGGATTTACACTGTATTGAAGATATGTGAGTGGAACCGTAAGTGGTTCATCCCAAGCGACTTGCGATGAGTCTTATGCGCAGACCTTACTTGGTTTCAGTCAATGTGACAGGCCAATCAAGACATGAATGACGCCAACCGTGTGTGCGCGCGCACTTGCCAATTCACCTTGTTGCGTGCGATGAGCGTACAAATTCTCTCCCCGCTAGAGTTCAGTCATTATCATCTGTACTGATAACGCAAGTAGATTGGTTGGATTTAGTTTCAGCAGTAGATAGATGGTATATTCAGGAAGAACTTGGTCCATGAGTGCAAGTATGGTGAATGAATTAGCATCGAGCTGCGTTGAATTATCACAGGAGAACCCCAAGTCTACTATCACTTTTATGGTAAGCTTCTGTTGATCACATTTTATTTTGTTAATAACACAAGCTGCTTATCCTGACAGAAGAAGAATGATCAAGCTGTTAGTTTCTTCCTGGTGGTTTATTTGAAAACTACAATCATCTGTTGATTGGTTCAAGTTTACCGGTGCAGTTTCACCAAATATTTGAGGAACCTCTCGTTAGATCAGGTTTGGTAGTAGACAAAGGCTTCGAAAGCTGACTTGCAATATTTGAAACAGAAACTCATCGATGCACACTATCCGTTAGTTAATTATTCGGAATCCATCTATCACATTGGGATAGGTGAGCATCCTGTTTAATATGTGCAACCTTCGCGGTCTCATAATAGCTTCTCAGATCAGAGATTTTCTTTATTGGCTAGACTTTAACAGAAGCCCAGGTCGTTGATCAAGGGAAATCTTACCAACAACTGCTATATTGGTTTTGTCCCTAAAATTTTTCCACTGGTCTACCGATTTCAAGAGACTGTCCTCTACTTGCTAGCACAGACTGCTTTTAACTTTCCAGTCCCATAGACCGGGGTCCGTACGCAGTCGTCATTGAAAATAGCTCTGGTTATTGGACCAATGAAGTAAGACTTCGTTTCTCAGGTTGACATACCATATAGGAAACATGTGTAAATAATTGTGTTGAATGGTCGCTTTGACTGCTCTCAGTATTCTTTCTGGAATGCATCATCATCTCATCATGTATGCTTAAACGGGCTCTGCCAACAACCGGTCGATGACGTGCACACACACTACAAGCAATGAACTCAAAGAGTGGCTGCTTTTCGGTGCATCTATCGATTTGTCCAGTAAAGATAACAACTAAATTTACACGATTATGGCTATCCGGCGGCATATGGATTATAAAAGTCTGTCAGGATTAAGTAAAAACAAAAACTTCCGACAAAATAACGGTACATCCACAGATTATTCGTTTGAAGATGTATGGCAGACTCAAATGCTCTCTAGGGAGTAGTTTACTTAAAGTGAACACTATGATCAGGTAATTCTGGGAGAAACGAGTCTTGAATCCTTCGCTACTGGTCATACACTTAGCGAACACAGTGACAGTTTGTTACCCTTATACATAATAAAATGACCCTATTGTAGTGGCGTTCAGCACATGCACCTCTTCTAACAGAGGCACAGGAACACAAGAATGGACCCCGGTTGAATGATGATATCTGGAGTTCGGTCATCTACCTTCTCGTGCCGAAAAAACGTCATGTGTCGGTCAGGTGATTAGGTATATGTGAAGCAGTTCGGACTAACGCAAACACACGCCGCAGAATGAAGCCACGATCTACTAGAATTGGATGTATCATATT
>JTDE01001111.1:31406-64370 GCA_014338405.1 Paragonimus skrjabini miyazakii
TAAGCAAAATTCGGCAAATTCTGAGGACAGTCTTAGTGATCAATCATTCACACTTATTATCTGTTTTCTGACTTGAATCAACCAGATGAGTAGAAACATATTGGCTCCAGGTGTCCAGTACCAGGTGTTTGGTGCACACATTCCATGACATTTGACTATTAACTAAGCCCACATATTGGTTCGCCCTTGCGTAGACTTTTCATCAGCATAGACCGGACAGCGTGGATTATTGAAACTGAGTCGACGCCCGGTCTCAACGGGAAGATATGGTAGCTGCATCCACTGTCAGCTTAATTCTAAACATCCCTCGGACCATTGAAAAGAGAACCTAGGTTAACCTAGTCACCAATGTCTGCTTGTTTGTGACCCTAACATGCAGTGAATATTAGGTCAGGATTTAGTTGCGGTTAGATATTAACTATGTACTTGTGCAGATGGCCTACTGAACCAAATTTTCACTCGATTTAGTCCACCTTTCACGCCACGGATACTGATGGTCATTATCGGGCAACAGTCAATCAGCAAAATCAGTCTTTCAGAAATCTGTAACACATTGTTGACTGCATAAAAAGCGATAGACAGTGTGCAGCTTAAAAATATGGTTCAAATAATGAATTACAGTCAGGGTGGAAGTTTTTGATAACATGTTGTTTAAAGTATTGACTTCAGTAGAGCTAAAGTCTTCGATAATCTGAAGTGGACAGGAAGCAAATAAGATGTGAAACAGTCGTAAGGTAGGCAAACGACGGTGATAACCATTTGAAGGTAGTAGTCTCAGAAACATACCCCGTTCATGAAATCAAATTCGTTTCCGTTAGCGTACTCGTCGACTTATGGACAGGTCTTTCAGTCCAAAATGTGCCATCTAAGACAAACTTAACAAGAAATTCCGGAGCATCGCCAATGTCGTCATCAGCAGACTGAATAACAACGTCACTCCAAATCATATCTGATAAATTAAGTGAGAAAGTGTTAACTTCTCCTAACTCTTGTTCAGCAATAGTCTTTTGGTGTAAGTTTCCACGGCAAAGCGTTCACAGTCATGTTTAATTTGTGTATCGTTGACTGTTTCTAACCCAAGGCATACTGCTCAACGTGTTGAAGGCGCCCAGTTGGGAAGGTGTGGCTAACATATTATGCAAAATTTATGTGGAGCAGGTGGTCAACTCATTTCTCAGTCATCGTCATGTGTAGAAACGCGAAATCAGATAAACAGTGAGACGGAAGAACTGCCCTGTCAGACTATCAGTTACATGTGAGCGGTTTATCGACCTGACCGAGAAAAGGGATGGGCGGTCTTAAAAAATACTTGCGAATGTAAATGAAAATTTCAAGTAACCGTTATTCTTGTTAGACAGTTACCAGTATATACTTTAATTTGCTTCATTTTTTAGGTTAACCTCCCGAGAACTGTTGTCATCAAATTCAGATCTAGGCCAAGTTTGAATGTCAATACACCTGCTACTACTCGTGAGTAGTATGACGACATAAGCTTAGATAGGTTGACGTTAATCATATGCATATAATAAATAGTGAGGGAGGTCAAACGCAAAATGAGAGATGATGCAGTTGTAGTAGGCAAATTCAACTTGACACGCCCCACACCTGTTTGGTTTACCGATGACCAACAACCCCCCACTTCAGCCGATTGTACCAATGCATAATGCACTTCATCTCGTCACCTTGCTGGTTACCAGCCGATTTACTCGTGCTCAGCATAAAGCAATTTGCCGCATTCTATAATACAGATGTGAAATTGCCAGTCGCATAGACGGCAGAGGTATTCATGAAGGACTGGCATGTTCACCGGATGTGACTACGTAAAACGACTGATAACCTGTGATATTGTATCAAACGGAAGCGCTGTTTCTTCCATCCCAATGGTTCAGCCAGGAATCAGTCACCCTGTTACACACAGAATGTTTGTCGACAGGTTGTACTGTTGTATAATCGGCAAATCCGTTTGCGAGTAGTATACTACTCACAACCGACTTCACGAACAAAAGGGCAAGTCTCGACGCGAGGAACACGATGAACCAGAAGCGACTATCGGAATAATGTGTACGCGCCATGGGAGAAGTGTCACCAGGGCAAATGACAACGCACCGCTACCCAATGTGTGTGAATACACGTCAGCCATGCAAATGAGTGTACGTGTTCGTGGTCCCGTGTTTAACATAACCTGTACAGAGGTTCGTGCAATAAACGAATTTGTAGGCTGTTAGGAGGTGCATCTTTTAGCCAGACGGCCAGAGCGCGTCACGCCACATCGATTGGCCCGCCCAGCTCAGATGGTATGGGCATGGGTGGTGGTATGGACCCACTCAGTCAATCAAATTGCTGGTGTGCGGTCGAACGTCTGTGCGCTATCTGGACAGTGTTTTAACCCGCGTTGCTTTCTGTTTCCCCCTGTAACGTGATTTGTTCTGACTCCCTGACTGCCATATATGACTGTTTCATTTGCTTCGCTCTGTGTTCTGCTTGTATTACTATCAACCGATTTTCTCAATAGTGACGAAAAGTGTAGGTTACAGCAAAATCTTTTAAGCCCACTTTTGGACAAAGGTATTAGACCGTATTCTGATCTAACTTAAAGAGCGTTTTATGCCGATAACAAGTGAGTAAATTTTAACAAAGTCCAACAGAATTTTTGATCAAACAGAGTAGAAACAGTTAAAGCATTATTTCGGTCCCAGACATTCTAATCCTATAGATACCACTTAAGAAAATGATAACTTCCACATATTGTAAGTAAACGTAAACAGAGCGGTAGATGCTTGCACCGTGTGAACAGGCTTAACTAACGGTACGTTGTGAACTAGTTCGAAACCAAGGTTAACATCCATTCGATGGAAACGAAAGACGGGATGCTGGGAACGAAATTAGCTTATTGCGAATTGTGAACACTTTCCCATATGGCGGTCACTTACGACCTGTGAACCATTAAACCACCGATCACACCACGGTCTTCAAATGATTGGTTATCGGAGAGCTCTTCTGAATGACAGTTGTCGGACCAATAGCATCAACGTAATGCCGACACTACATACTGGTTGTAAAATCGCCTTTCCGATAGCTAGACACAAAACTGTTGCTCGTCGTGGCCTCCAGAACGTTGTTTCTGAAGGCCGCACAACCGCAACGCAATTCGAACCGTTCTGTCCTGTGCACTGTGAAGGAAGCCTGATGAAGTCACCCTCTCAAATGTCACATAGTTTATACGAGTAAGGTAAGGCCAAGTCACAATTTAACACAGTGACAAACCGATCACCAGCCAACCAACATCCACTATCACTAACTAAAATGTGGCAATGCTCGGATTTCACATGCAACTCTGGAAGCAACACTTTTCATGAAACAGTTCAACTGCACCTTCTGTTACTAGCCTACCCATTAGCAACGGTGAACAACTGGGGTATTATAGCAATGATATACTTGTCTTTTTAACCACCAGCAAGTAACCTAGATATGTGAGACCCTAGTATTTTGATAACTAAGTACGCGGCGATAGTACGGGTTACATAAGAAGTCCCAACTTCAAACCTTAGCTTTCGACCACATTCAGATCATCTTGTCTCGCCGAATATGTTGATAACAGGCATCCAGTTTCATCCGCTGTGAAATACTTAATTCACACTGGACACGAAATAAACATTCATAAAGTTTTCATTATTACTTTTCAGAGCAATCGGTTACGAACACTGTAGTTTTTTGAGATGCTGGACAGTATACACTACAACCCCCCGCTGTGTAGTTGGGAACGATTTTATTTATAACGCTGCCATTGCCTTGAGAATCATCAGTAATGACTATTAACCTCACATGCTTCCCTGTTTACCCGCACACCAAGAGTACAATTCGATAATCACTAGAGGTTTCTGAAAAAAACCTGTTCGAGACCAAACAAGAATGTATACGTTTTCCCGCATACCACCGTTAATCGAGTGATTAATCAAAGCGTCCGGAAATTTTTACAGTCGCATACATCAAGCTGCGCGTTTATATGCCAGGATTATTGTTCCGTGTAGTGGCACTTAATGAGACTCATGTTCGTAATTAGCTAAGTCATATGGGCAGACGTCACAATATTTGTGACTTTTCACTGTTCGGCTTAGATACATTTTGTCTGGGTAGGAACCGAGCTAAAAGTCGGTCATTACGTTTTGGACTGGCGAGCCAAGATGCAGAGGTTTTGAGATATAAACAGATAACTAATGTGATGAATGTCACACACCCGTGACATTGAAGGTGTGAAGTTTCAAGGACAACACAGACAAAGAAGGCTGTTTGAAAAAAGCTTATCATTGATAGCCACGTTAACGTATTCTGCGCAGCTCTTGTGGCTTCAATTATTGTCGGTCATTTATTGAAACTTGGCGGGGGCCAATGCTATCGAGTGTACTACAAACGTGACTAAACACTGGACGTCAAACTAAGTAACACACTAGCTTGACCATCAAGCCCACCCTCCGGGTGGTCAAATAAACAAACCTAGAATTGCTCTGGCTACGGGGTCGACTGATGTTGGAAGTCCACTCCAGCCCCCTCGATATACTTGCTCATACATCGAGAAAGACCAAACCTGTGCCAAAACCCACCTGGGACAGCAGTCAGGAGAGATTGGGCATAGTTAGGGCAGCCAGAAAAGACCGACCCAACATTACTGTCAGAATGACCATTTAGAGGCTTCAAATAGTTTGTATGTACGTTGGCATAACTTCTGTTACGTAATTGGTAGAGTGCTCAACCGCTAGAAACTTTTCCTAACAGATTGGGGGTGTTTCTAAGATGCAGATGGGAAAATGGCGATAAGTTGCTTAATAAAAAGTAATGTCATGCAAATAATCAGTAGCAAACAGCAAACCTTAGTAAAGATAGATCATGGTGGAATCAACATCTTCTAAAGAACGAAAACATGTTAGGAAAATCTGGTGTCAAAAAGTACTTCCTTCACACCACTCACAAAACACTAGCCTCTGGCTCACTTGCAGTCCAAACGTGTGTGAGCTCAAGTGTTAACCAGGTTTGCTTTGTACCAATATATGGCTTGAAGAAACCAGACGGATTGTTTGGGGTTTGTGTATTTCTATCCACTACATTTATCTCAATCACCCAGTTGTTATGCGCTTGAAAGAGCGGAATGAAAATTGATGTTTGCTTATCGCAGTGACAGTCGAGTAACCATCAGGAGCGAGACTGTACACAGTGCAAACCCGAACAATCTTGGATACAGTTGCCTACAACCCAAAATCATAGCTGGTAAATAATTTACTCAACTGAAGCTCATTCCACACGGTAAGTCTAGTTTGAAACGTCATTAAATAAACAATCCACGAAACGGATAATTTTTGACAGCTTCAAGTGGAGGTCTGATGATGTGAACAGAGAGTTTATTCAAAGACTGTCAAACGTAAGTTTAATCTCTTTATGACAGTGGTTACATATGAGAATAAGGGTAACTTCTTCTCTCAGGATGAAGTGGTTTTGTTAAACACACTTACCGTTCGTGCTAATAGGTCTATACAGTACCCATCGCGTACTTAGTTATCGCGTTGAACAGGTAAGAACAATGGGTCTGAGTGGTATCAGACAGTAGAAAACAACGTCACATTTTTAAAGAAACAGTGGGCGAAAACACTGAGGATTGTCGCTATCGTCAGTTACTCACAAGTTTATAGGGAAATGGCTTCCCAATTCAATTGGCCAACTGAAGTACACACTTGGGATAATACTTACAAGTAGCGTGGCAGATTGAATTAGATCCAATTGTGGTAGCCATTTCGGAATCCTCTGATTCCGATCGCGTGAAAACCAACGGTGACAGTTTGCCATTTAATGCAGGCAACTGATCCGAAACGTTTGGATGTTAAGCAATCACCCATAAGTTGAGCCAAAGACAGTTGCAGCGGCCATCCTAGTAAGCTGTGGGTCAGCTTCATATATTCACAAAAGAGAGTGACTGTGGGAGAAAGTTACTGATCAGGGCCCTAACATCCAAACGGGGATGTTTTGAGACCATAAATATCCGTATCTTCAAAGTGAACGATCGAATCTGGTTAGCCAGTAACGGAGTTTATCTGCGAAAATGATAGAACGGAAACGTATTTACGATATTAAAACATCACAGTTAAACAAGTGTTGCGTGTGGACAGTTGGCATCACTCAGCCACTATGAACGAGGTACAGAAGTGCACTCTTGTTGGTCTCCGTCTACAGCATTTATGCTCAGTTGAACTCATAGCTAGGTGCCTATCGTCTAGATGAAGATAGCCATCAGAGGATAGTTTACTCACACAACTTCACAAGTTATTTTTTCCTTCAAACTTCCCGGAGCAGACACGTGACCGATCCGTCCAAATGACTCAGTTCCATCGCGGATAAGGTCAGTGGTATCCCCACATAGTGTAAATAAGCGTGCATGCTCATGATATAAATTGCCCATATAGGAATCGTAATTGTTCAATAGTTCCTATGTTAAGAGTTAAAACTCTTGGTATATTGTCGTTTTCATCAATGGCTCTTCCCCTATATCTTCCACTTAACATTCTAAGTAATCGCAACTATATCCACGCAATCTGAGTAGTTTTTAGCGCACTATGAACCGTCATATTGCTGTTCTTCCCTGTCCCCTGATTATACGATACGTTTCACACGTTATTTCATCCAATGGAATAGATAGATTCCGTGTAGTTTTAGATCAAATGTTTCATCATTTATCATGTATACATGGATAAGAAAACAATGTTTAACTTATAAATAGTAAAGCATCAACAGCGTCCCTATGGTACTTGTTTTTTTGCTTGTTGTACTGTCAGTTGATCGTGTTCTTAGTGGTTAGTATACGTCCAAGTGTGTCCGCTGTTGTTAACTCAACAGACGATTCTCACAGCGAATCCCATAAGGCTTGCATTTATTAACTAAGATCTTAAACAACTAAACAGGGTTTCTGAAAAGACTATCTGTTTTGCACAGTGTTTAGATTGTCAACGTCATTGCTACAGTTCAATTTATTCAGTACTACTAACGGATAACTTATACAGAAGTGGGACAGGATCGATTGACAGATATGAACAGCAGATTCGAACAATTGGAGTTTTAAAAGATGTCCTAGATAGAACTTATAGTTTTTTACCAGTGGATTAAGAGACCTAGAGAGATCCGGAAGTATTCCCTTAGTAAATCTGTCAAAAGGACAAATTGCGTAGATGCGCTGACAAACGTGATTTAAGGCTGTACAAGAAACACTATGAAGATACAGTGCAAACTTTATTGTACGATCTAAGCAATTATGAAACGCAAAGTAACAGATGAGGTCATGGGATAAAAAAGCATACAAAGAAGAGTTTCTTAACCTGCCAAAACTGTTTTTTCCATAAAGCCAGTTTAGTTAACTGAAAAAAGTGCATCATCAGGAAAAGAAGAGTGCTGACTGCAGTCCAAGAAACAGTACAGAACTTTCGGGCGTGAATTAGCAAAAAAATGAAAAGTAATCTCAGCATATTGAAGTACATAAGGTGGAGCAATCAGGAAATACCAACTGACCTTCTGTGTAACAGGTGACTTAAGCTTCGAGAACACAACGATCTAAAACACTTAATTGCACAGAACGATACATGCGTGTCATATTAGTTTCTATTGTCAAGTTCATGTATAGTAAATCTCATTTATATTGCCGGACTGCGCTCTTGTATTTCTCTGTATATTTCATCTGGTTTGTTCAATACCCAAGTGCGTACCCCCAACTGACTACTCGCAAGTAGTATGGCGCGGTCGCTTATCCTCACCACATCATATCATCAGTATATTTGGAAAGAAGTACAACGGGGGTAGAGGACAAATCGGTCGTGTAAACACAAACAAAAAAAGAGACCAGATTGCGCCTGAGGGTAAATTTTCATATCACAAGATTTTCATGAGTTAGGTCCATGGTAGCAAAACAAAAAACTGTGGTTTTGTCTAGACCATAGGACAGTAAAGCTAAAAGTCGAACTGCAAAACTATTTCAAGTTAGTTTAGCAAAGCCAGATAATCAGAAAATTGGAATGGTCCTGTATGATAAAGCACGTTATGCTGACAAGATAAGGTAAGGTTTATCTGACAATCCACATCTCCGAAGGAGTAGAAGAGAAAAAATAAAACGTCATAAATTTTAGATAAAGTTGTCAACCCTGGTTCGTTAGATGGAAGTCCAATTCAGCATGTGAAAGCATTCATGAATGAATCAAAATTGTGCAGACTTTCAAAAGTTCACAGAAACAGGTGATTATCACCCGGAATTTCGGCAGTATGCTAGAAAGCCCAGTCTGTCAGACAGACTGTATACAGCCCAAAAAATCAACTAACTCGACATGATTAAAAAACTTCATTTGAAAAATGAAATTAGCTGAGCTAGGTCTAGAAATTCGATAAGCAGCACTAGCGATGAATAGTTATCTTGTTAAATATCATAGTGAGGCTTGACGATCGGAGAAAATGCTTGAATCAGTCAAATCAAGACCAATTATATTTAGCCTAAAAGGTACATTTAAGTTCGCAAATTCTGGTCCACGCGCTCAGCGAAAAGAATCATAGTAGACATTCATTATACACTATATCCGCATTCAAAAGTGTGCCAGGCAAAGCAGTTACATTGAACAAACAGTTCCATTCACTTATTCATAAAGGCCGCAACCAGAGGATTCGGTTGTTCGGATCGCCGCACACCGCAACAATGACGTGGATGATAATAGAGAAAACTTTTACAGGGATAAAAATAGGTAAAACAAGGATAACTGGGGGAACTAGAAACGGCAAGAATGTAGGCAATTCATTGACTTCCGTACATTTCTATCTCGGATAGCACCCCCCGCCAGCGGTTTGAGTAATCACGAGGATCACAACCGGACAGACGATATCCATCAATCGTACTCAACTGAATAGTCACGATCTTCATTTTGGCCAATCACGTCGTTGCTTACCGTCTTAACCGATTGTCGGCGGCTTCAGTATGAAAAGTTCGGTAACGTGAACTCTCGACTGACATGCGGAGTATGTGACCTAACGATCACAGACTGTACAACCTAATTAACTAATCAATTCGTCAAGTATCTCGAACGTTCCGAAATACGCGCTGTTGAATGACCTAAATTTTCAAGTGGTTATCGTACTTAAAGTGAACTAATTAACAGAGGGCACAACAGTCAAGCACCGCAGGTCTGTTAATAACTTCACCGCAAACAGGCCAAGTTACCGAATCATAGAATAGAACAGAATGCACACAAGCATTATGTGCTCTTATTTTCACCGAGAACCGGAGTCCTTTCGACTCCATAGATGAAGCAGATTGGCAAAGGCAACGTGCTTTCGCTATCCTCCCTAATATCTCCTCAGTATACTACTAGCTGACGAGATAGTGCCACCCAAACGTGAAACTTTCACAAATCTATACAGATCTCTTACGATAAAGAACGTAGGATTGAAAACGTCACAGCCGTAAAGAAACACTTTAGACATTGAAAGTGTGAAGCGCACTTAATATAAGTCAATTCGGCCAGTCATCTTGTTCAGCATGGTGTACATGTTTTTGGCAGAGTGATTGAGCAGGACAATACCATCTGCACACTTCAGGTCCGTCAAACTATTCGTTTGATTTTCTTTGTGGAAAAATTATTTCTACTGTACACAAGTAAAGGTTGATTTTATGGCGAAAGAAAATAGAGGAACCACAAGTCTAATTTAAGCTTAGTGCCTTCAGATAGTTACAGCCATGTTAGAACAAATTTGACTAAGACACACAAGTTCTACATTTATAAACCTGAGTGTATATTATGTATTCTACTTGATCATAGACGCCCCGAATTTGCACAGCCTTCTACTGGGATTTAATCTTTCACATCTGTTCATCGTGAGTTACAGATCAAAAAGCAGTAATGTTTTCTGATTTATCCAAACACAAACCATCTGGAAAAAACACATAAATAGGGCGGGAAACTAATTCTTTAAGTTTTAATGCAATACTAATTTTTCAAACCTAACTGGACAGAACAAAATAGATAAATGAACACTTGTGGCCTAGTAGAGGAAGTGTAAATCCTCAAGATACTGAGTCAGTTTTGTTCAGGCAAGAATGTATATATACGAAATGTATATTTAATTGTACGTTTGAAAAATATGCAAGCAACCATGGCAAGAATGGAAATAGATCGGTTTTCTTCAGGTTGGTCTTATATAGCGATCCTGTTAACTGTTTGAAAATGCAGCAGCCAAGACGTATTGTCACACGGATGAACACTTCACGTAAAACCTGATCGATATGAGTGTCATATCTAGAATATAGTTTAACGGAGTTCCTTTTGCATTTCCCTATTTATTCCCTCATACGTAGTTGTCAGGCTCGTGCCGTTGGAGAAAATGCTGAACGATGGTCGACTAAAATCCTGAAAATTTCCCGATGTAGCTCCTGATTGATGTGAATAAAACCATCTGAAGTGCTTCCGGGGTCAATCCGATCGGCATAGATGATCAACTTCTAATGGGTAATTTACAACGTGTCCGGGCATCGTCTCGTCATGTCAGAGTGCAACTAATTTCGACAGAACATGCCAGGGGAAGAAACCTAAGGCCCGTTGAAGAATTTATACAACCCCCATTCTCTTGGAGGTGGCCTGTGACTCAATGTCAGACGATGAAACGTACAACGTACACAAACATGGGCTGCAAGTTATGATCTACCGCAAAAGTAAGCATACTGACACAAACTTCATGTGTACTGTAACAAAGTGGTACATTTTACAGAAGCAAGCTATTACCGAAAACAGTCACGTAATCCACATGTGGGAGAGGGCCATTTATTGTCTGATGGTGTACGTGAAGCAGGCAGATATTCTGTGATAAATGAATGACTTGTGTCACTTTGTTTTCAAGTTTTTTGTAACATATGTTTAACCTAGACACTGTAACCAAGTGAAATTTGAATTGAACAGTCAGAAGACAGAAATCACGATATGATTTCATTTTGCGTAGTCTAGTCAGTGGTGAACTTGTGACTACCGTGAAAACAAGATAAGGCTTAGATGAAACAGTCAAAAGTACAAATCGGGCTGCATCGTGAGTGATAATTATGGCAACACGCTCACAGCTCACAAATATGTCGAAGCATTGTTGAGTAGTTGTCGGCAGCTGGTTTTATTCCCACAAAAGACGATTGATTGTTAGCCTGACCATCACTCACATTTGATCGCAACCTTTGTATTTAGACAGACTTTCCAGCCAGTCTCTTTCGAAAGAGGGTGAATCTATCAGTGTAACAAATTAAGTCATGTGGACTAATCCATTTCATTTAAGTGAAAAATTGATCAATTTCCTAGTTTAACACATCAACCGTTCCCATCAAAGTAGATTATTCTCAAAATAACGGTTTGTGAGGCTGCCTAGAAAGTCTATCTGAATGCGAAGGCTGCGGTTAAATGTGTGATGTTCAACTTGAAATTAACCAAAGCTCCGACTGTTCATCAGTAACTGGTTGTCATTCCCGATCCAAGTAGCTTTGTATTTTAACCGTTTCATTTAAGTCTTGTTGTTTTGTTTTCATGTTAATCACATGTTTAAGACTGACGAGAGTGTGCGAAGTGAATTTATGCGGTAATTTGTCTCCTCTGACTATTTTATCTTAATGGCTCCAGGGAACTCAGTATTTCAAACAAAGTGAAAACCATAAATCTACATGCAGCAAATCACGTGGTTTCGGCAGTCGATCGATGCTCGTCTCAACTTACGTACTGGTTGGATAGGTTATTGAAATGTGGATGAATAGATTAAAGAAACAATAGATTATCAAAAGGTTAACAGATAATTAAACAAGAATGATAACTCATGCTAACGCTTTTCGGGGCTTGGTGTTTGCATGGTGTTCTCCTCAATGTGACAGCCCAAGTCAGAAATTAAACAGAAAGAACGTGGCATTTCTAGTTAACAAAAGTAGGGATTTTACATGTGGACGTATGCCCATAAACCGTGTCAGTTATTAAACCCTATGCAGACAGATTGATAGCAACAAAATGCCATAGTTATATGGTATGTAAGCAATACCACTGCTTCGTGTTCACTAAGAACAGTAGAAGACTTCCCATAGAACACCGGAATATGAAAAACATGAGTAAAACAACAACAGTTACATACTTGTCTAGTATGCCATTAACTTTAGTGGACGCGCATTTTAAGCAGACGCCAGATTATTGAGCAGGACAAACATATTGACTAGTCGTTAACATCAAAACAAATATCGGCTGTTATAACGAACTAATCAGTTGTATAATTCCATTTTTTGTATCAACCAAAAGCCTGGCGAACGCTTCGACGTCCTAATTTTACGACTGTTACAAGTTGTTCGAATGAGCGAGTATTCACAAAACGTTTGAGAAATTATTGCCGATCAAGCGTTACTTTACTTCGTATAAATGCGGAGCTCACGCTCATCTTAAGAATCGAGCTTCACTTCATCTGTTTCACTATCCACCATCCACCTGGACCGTGTTTAGCTTAGATAATGATGTTTTCGATCAGTGCGGATGTCACCGCAACTGGAGATTTGTTAGAAACGGAAACAATTGGTCACATAATTACGAACAAGTTGAGCACAAGTTTGAGATGAAAGTGGCAGACTCATTTTCACAGCAGGGTATTGGCGAGTTAAGATAGACTATCTTCATGAAACAAAATGAGCTGGTGTATGTAACTTTCTTGGTAACTCAGAGTTTTACTTACACCCAGACAAGCCACTTTGATTTTGATCATCTCAATATAAATTGGAGGCCTCCGTGAATCTATCGGTAGAACAAATTGAGTCATGTGGGTTAACCTATTTCATATAAATAAAAAAGTGATCCATTTCCTAGTTGAAAACATCAACCATTTTCAATAAAAATAGATCAAACTCAGGTTTGTCAAGTGATCTGTTTAACACTGCGATCCATTTTATCAAGCCATCCTGACTGTTTTTGACTTGCTCTCTCTTTTCCCTTCCACAACAGTAGATTCGAGATAATATACTATCCCTTGTTTACTGTGGACTGTAAAAGCGTCACATTATCGTTAAATAAAAAATACAAACGATCTGCTACATGATATTCAGCTGGACACAATGTGCACCGAGCGCTCAAATTGGTGAGACGTGTGAGCTTTGGTAGTGTTTCCAGACACTGGCAAAGTAAACGGTTTGTTAACCGTGAATAGCCAAGGCTTGGTATCCACGGTGTTCGCTTGGGTTCTGTTGGTATACGCTTTATTGTCCTCAATGGAATTGAATAAACGGACAAACAAATGAGCGTTCTTCAGCAAACCATGAAAATTGATGGGTGAATAATAAATGCACACCTATGAAATAACGATATGGAACTCACTGTCATATATTGCAACATCTGTGACAATAGAAGTATTAATTTCGTCTCTTGTGCTACAGACTGATTTTTAATACCACGTTTGAAATTAGTATGAACGTATTTTATTTATAAGAGTCAGAAATAGTTCCAATAGCAAATCTACAAAACGAACGAACTGGAAATTTGCCACTGAATTCTGACAAAACATTTCAAGTGTTAAATAATCTACTAACCAAGAGGTATTACTATCGGTTTTCAAGTAATCATGTTACTACTTCCGAACCGTAAGCCGAACGGATGTGGGAAAATATATTGTGCGTTGTGCTAATGCTCATTATGAAGTAAATTCTTGGTTAAGCCACAACGAGTTAAAACCATGTTACTTAACAGCAGAATGGACAAAAAATTCAGATAACTCACAAACACAGAGAAATTGAGGAACAGCATATGCGGGTCAATTCAGTTATTCGTTCAACCTTGTGAACAGTAACCGCGTACGGCTAACCACCAGACAGCAATGGTTAGGATGAGTTCGCTCTGCGTAAATCAGACTGCTGGAAGTGAAATGCAGTTTGATGGAACTATGTTTACTATCCAAACTTATAATAACCTGCTCGAAGGCGAACAATAGAACAAGCTGTCTATTTTTTTTACAGTGGGCTGTTCCGCATGAAAGATCGGGTTTTTTGAACAGACGCAAAGGACTGTGACATTAAAATACTAACCGGTAGGACACATAAACGTGCACAAAGAATAAAACAACGCTCGCTACGGTTTATTTCCGAGTTTCAAGTGAGGATTCGATAGTACTGTTCGTCAGTTGCCATCTTTTGCAGCTCAACTCGGTGTATGACGTGTTGTTTGACAAAACATGCGTATTAATAGCCAAAAGTGGAAATTGTTCATCACAAGCAATATACTGGTTCATCATTCAACCAGCAGAAGGGCCAACAATTTAAAACACTATTGAAACTGACAAATGCATTCAGCTAATAACCGGGGAACCTGAAAAAAGAAATGTCGCAGATTTACACAAACCGTGTCAGTGTTCTACAGGATGGTGTGTTATTTTTAAGAACCTAGGAAGTATTATTCACTCTTGTGCAAGTATATTTTGCATGTACGTTCAGCCATCCACGTGATTCGAACCAAACTTGGTGTCAAGTTGTTTAAGTGTGAAATGGTTTCCAAATAACAGATAATATAAATTTCCATTTGCCATTTCATTTAGATGATTCATTTATCAAGACAGGCAGCGACCTTGACTTACTCACTTTTTGAATGAAGCGTCATTGTGTTTCTGAAAAAGTGAGTAGGTTTTCAAGTGTGCACACTCCGGCGAACTATCTACATTTCTCCTTGTCTGTTCTATTCAGGCAGTAATAGAAAAGAATCACCACATTTACAATAAGGTGGAACGAAGGCATGTCTTAAACTCACGTGTAGAATTCGCAAATTCGTTTTGAAGCTGTGACCATTAACAGAAATTTCCCCGATTCTCAGATTTAAACGGGAACATTCGCGCCACTGGTTTCAGTTGTTTAACAATCGCAAAACTCCATGTTACACTGAACTTCAGTCAAATTCACAACAAATTCCGTTAAATTTGAATAGTACAATTGTCGCGCTGTTCAAAAAATGAAATAGCAGTTGAAACCGAGCGAACAAGCTATTTGGACGCTAAGGTCTACTTGGAAGTCTTGATTCTCGTGTTTTTTAATTTTCAATCGACTTTTCCTGAAAGTTTTAGTCACGACATTTTTCCAGACTCTCAAGCCGTGATTTACATGTCCATAAAGCCAACAAACCCATTTAAATCGAACATGAAGGTTAGATGGACAGAAGTTGAAGTTTAGTGTAACAGGTTATTTGTAGAAGTAAATTAGATGCGGGGAACAGGAATGTCTGTCCCTTGTTGCGGTTAATAGAAAGTCCTTCAGGTATCATGAAGCCAAAACGGAACTCAAGTCGTTTCTGTGTGAACTGTTCCTATTTGAACGGTATTTCTTATATGAGATGGCATGATACTGTTGTATTACAGGCAGTTCCGTTTGCGAGTAGTATACTGCTCACAACCGACTTCAGGAACCGAAAGGCAGGCCCCAACGCCAGGAAGACGACGGACCAGTAGAAACTATGGGAATAGTGTGTACGCGCTATGGAAGAAGTGCCATCAGGGTGAGTGACAACGCACTGCTACTCAATGTGTGTGAATGAACGTCATCCGTGCAAATGAGTGTACGCGGTTGTGGTCCCGTGTTTAACGTAACCTGTACGGAGATTCGTGCAATGAACGGATTTGCAGGCTAAGCGTCTTTTGTGGTCACAACAATACTAACGAAAGCTAACTCAGTAACCTTGCTGGCGTCGCGAAATGAATAAATAATGTTTAGGCTGAAAATGCTCCGCTCATTACTGTGCGACTGGCTGACAAACTGCCATCCCAGCTCAGATTGCCATTTTCACTAGCAAACACACGATACCCGTGCAAATAGTATGTTGAAATCACTTTTACTCATTATGCAACCAGGACGACAGTTTATAGGCATTTGTTCCGGATATTCATTCTTCTTACTAGTGTTTGCCAAGGATATTTGTACCCACAACATTTCCAGTTGTTCTGTCCAGACTTAATTTTATCTACCTTCAGTATTTTCTTAGTTTTTCTTCAAAGATAATCCAAGTCACTGGTAAGGTACGCGACAGGTCGGATCACAGTACCTTTTGATCAGGTTGACGATCATTATCAATAAATAAAACTCTATAAACCAGCAGTTTACGGTAGACAGAAACTCTGGCACATGACAGAATGGTTGTTTGTCCGAATGTTGTTTCGACTGCTCATAATAAATAAATCCAAACTAAACGTTACTGATTCGAGTAGCTTGTCAACTTCGCGTGGAATATCATTATGTACCCGTGGTGAAAATCTGTTCGATTCATCGTTTATCCAAATCCTGACTCAACAAACAATCTAGCAATTGAGCAATCCGATGTCACGTTGAGATACAACGTCGGGATCAGACGGAAACCTTCGTTATTCGCCAGTTTCCTCGTCCCATATTGCACCAATCAGGTTACAACTTGTGACGTTGCATGTGCCAATGAGATGAGCTAGTCACAGACACCAAATTCTTTAATACTGGTGTACATCTATAAATCCGAACTCTTGTCTCATGAAGAATAAATACTTATTGCAACCGGTCCGATGTCTTTCCATTTAAACTAACGCAGGAGATTTCGATTCGAATACGGTTTCTGGGGCTATTCGAAGGTCCTAGTTCTGAGTATCAGAATACAATACCTCTCCGCTTGAAGGTGTCTCGATCTCTCATTTGCTTGAGTGACTGTTGCCTTTGTATCAGATTAAGTTGTCATTAAGTGTTTTCCCAGTACTGCTGCACTAGAGTCGTCCAGACTAAATGATTCACGGTGGTGCGGTTGACGAAAACCAGTATATTGTCTTCAAGGCTAAACATTGTGGAAGGGCCTAACTTTATGGGACATCTGATCGAATCCGGATAGCAGGTGTCACACTGACGGGAATGCGATAGGGCAATAAAAGAGGGATATGTGATCCAAAAATAAAACAGACACCATGATTCAAGTGCGTGCAACGAAAGTTCACTTACCTAACACATTCGTTAGGATAAACCCTACCATCCGTTTTCGCTGTCTGTCCCACTGTTAGTTTGGACCATTTAATTTAGACAACTCCGGTAAAGCAGTATCATAGAAACCACTACAACTGACGTTATCATGCAAAAACAAATGTTATAAAGAAACTCAAAAACGATATCGATATACCCAAAGCTTAATAGACCACTATCTATTGTTATGGAAGTAGATCAACAATCGATAAACGTGGTTTCGTGATTCGTTAAATATCGAGATCGGTTTTTCGAAATAATGCGTTCTTTTTTCAGTCTGTCCAAATGAAAATGAACGGATATTTCATTGATTTCTGCTTAATTGTAATCCGATTGTTAAAAATAATCAATATTAGGTTGCAGTGACCGGATTTTCAGCGGATGGCTCCCTCCTACCCTGGATCCGGAAGTGACGTCCAACGTCATTTAATTGTAACTATAGGACAATATAATGACATTTCCGGCTTGCGACTACTTCTTGATGGAGTCCTATACACGCACAAACGTAATAGTGACACACTGAGACTGTGTTGGGAATTAGCAATCTAACTTTGAAGCTCCCTTCTTATTGTTTCCGTTCGACTGAAGGCAATGCAGATAATCGCGGGCAAAGGACGATCAATCGGATTAATTATAGTTTAGAAATGAATGAATGTATGACACAGAAAGTGCCATAACTTATACTGAGTAAGCGGTTGTGAACAGTCAAACAAGTAGTAACACAAACTACCAGTGACTGTCAGATCTTGGTAGACAGTTCGGACAGACCAGTGGATCGTAACCATGACACGTAGAAGTGGTCTACCCGAAGAAATGCTCGTCTAGATCAATTCATTTGAAGAACTATCATTTTGGATTGGTCCGCCAGAAGAACTGTCACCCTGGATTAGGCTAACTGATAGTTTATTTTCTGTACTGATAACTGTCACCTTAAATGGCTTCATCTAAAGAATCGCCAACACAAGATGAGAAGTCCACAGGCAATCAAGTTGTAAGCCCTTGAAAATAAATGTTGTTTTATCATAATAATGCTTGGGTATGTTTGGAATACAAAAAGAGGAATGCCAGTATTTTGTCATACTCACATTCATCAACGCATCCTCGGGGGAAATTCCTATACACCTTTAAGCTTTATAAACATGTTTACATATAAGACCAACGCACATCGTACCCTTAAAATTCACGGACCAAACAGAATGTAAATAACCGCTCATCGAGACTGCCTTCGACATGCAATCAGATGGACAGGAGTATTCCACCACGCACACGTAACAGCCCACACATAGTCACACTTTTCCAAGCCTATGCAATTCACACTAAGTAGGCTCAAACCATGTGGAGGTCATAGTACATTTGGAACTGACCAATTATGTGAAAACAGCTATCGATTTCGACCAAAAGTTAGTTTTTATTCACGCAGAAAAGATTCGAAACAGAGAGGAGTTAAACATTCGGGAAAGACACGTCTAGAGAAACACAGTAATTGTGAAAACCAGAGAAGACTGGGGATTCTGAGAAGCACAAAAATGCCTCCTTTCACAAGTTGGATGAGATCACTGACTTCACGCTATCGCCATTCTGATAGGGAAGTGCTAGAAAGACTGAATGGGCCGGGTGGTAAGGCGCTGTAGTTAGCGTGGCTTCACTTGGAGACTAGTTACTTGAACAGATGAGTTGAGATTCATCTAATATAAACTTGATTTACGTGAATTACAAGCAATAGACACATGCGGCATGGCTCCTCTCAAACATACACACACGCTCGTTGCATGATATGAACTCGAGATAACAAGCCGATCTGGTATGGGATGAATTAGGTCCTGATTGGACGATGAACTGGCTACGCCAGTCGGTGTTGCTTGTTTCGGAGAGTGAATTCCGATACAGTGAGTCTTACGGCTTTACATACGGTCGTTCTGATGAGTTTAACACTAACGTACAGGGTAGCAGTAAATTTACTGGAAACATCAATGAGAACATTTCCGTTTCAGAACGGAGTTTTTGTGGTGAATAAACGATAACAAGCAGTGTTTATGAATTTCCAACACAAGGACAGATAATTGATGAGTAGTAGGGGATTTTGATTTTCATATAGATTGGACATCACCCACAATTGATCGCAGCTGTCGCATTCCCATAGACTTTCCAGTCTTTTCGAATGCGACAATTGCGATTAATTGTGTGTGATGTTCAAATTGACATTCCACAGGATTTCAGAAAATAATTACAAAAGCAACAGATACTGGCAAGTTATCCTTGAGAAGAGAGTCATGTTTAAAGACATCATTATGTCCTTTTTGTTCGCACAACTAACCTCGAGAAGGCTTCAGAAATATCACGGATCATTATAGACTTCGTTGTATTAAATTGAAAAACAACCACTATTTGCAGACATGTATATTGCATATGGATATTGTATATTGCATAAGTAAATAGTTAAGCTGAAGCGCCGGTAGATGTTCATAATCTTTAACATGAAATTTGTACAAAATTACAAAATTAAAAATTTGCTACAAAATTTTCTTCTCTCGGAGAGATGGAACTATGCATAATGCGATGACACGTGGTATTGTGTGGCGTGCGTACATAGGCGGATGGCCAACAAGAGCCCAGAAATGGGATGAGGGAAAAAAATAACAAGAAAGCGTAGAATGCTCCGTTTTGAACAAAGGCAATGTGCAAAAACAAAACGCATGGTGTAATTGTGGTTTGACTGCAATCACTGTGATCAGAGAGAATAACTGGCACTCGGTACTTCTGTTTACTGGAATGTAAATCAATGCCTTTCATTCGCTCTCCGTGATGAATATGTCGTGTTTGAAAACTTGTAACTTTTCACCGCGAAGGAACCAAATTTTTGAATTTACGTGGCGTTTGCATTTTTCGTCCAGATTACTCTATAGGATAAGCCAGCATTCTGGATAGTCCTCGAAAGAGAGCTGAAAAAGAACAACAGATGAGAAGATTATCATTTGTTGAGAGTACATACTTCAACACCCATTGATGTAGCCGACAAAACTTATTCATTCTATACCCTACGATAAACAAAAATGCGGAAATTGATTCCCAAAACAGTTGTATTAATCGGACAATTATGCTCACCTCACTTAAACCAGGTCAACAAACCACTTGCCCCGAATGAACAAAACAAATCGTTATTACTATAGGGTTCTCGGTAAACAACGTCCATATGAACTTTGAAAAATATCGATCGTTTGTTCAATTGCCATGTACAAAGATGCCGAGTACAACGTATCAGTTCGCCTGCAATAATCCAATCGATCAGCGATTGTTTTAAAGTTTTTTAATCAGTATATCGAAATTCATGAAATTGTGATGAGTTGGAGGAACGAGTGATGGTCATGTGTAGGGATGAGATATGTCGACCGTGGAAATGATCAGTGTTTATCAAGGAACAGATGAATGACAGATATATATCCGTAAAAATGTACTAAGTGTGAACGAGAAAAGTGAAGTGTACATAAAGTGCGAATCCTGATGCGTAGTCAAGAATATGTTTAACTTCAAGTTGAACACTTACATTCGATTGCAGCCTTCACATTCAAACAGACTACAGCCAGCCTCTTTCGAAAAGAAGCATTAGACTCAAGTTTCGCTCTTGTTAGCACTCGTCAATAGTGCGTATCCTTGCCACGTCCGGGACTAGAACTCCGACCACGGTTTCATGAGGCAATCGTGTTGATCACTGCGCCATTGACTTCACATTAGGCACGACGGAATTATCATATCTGAACGCTCGACCACGTTAGCCTGTGAGTAACGATCGTCTCGAGAGGAGACAGTAACTGTGTCCAACTGTCCAACTGTCTCCTCTCGATAATCCGCGAGTAGAACTTCGAAGATAGGTTGAATTCTCCGATCTCGTTGAGCCCGCGAAATCTGTTGAGCATTCAGATATGATAATTCGGTCTTGCCTAATGTGAGGTCAATGGCGCAATGATCAACACAGTTGTCTCACGAAAGCATGACCGGAGTTCTAGTCCCGACCGTGGCAAGGATATGCACTACTGACGAGCTCTAACAACACCGAAAGTCGAGTCTAATGCTTCTTTTCGAATTTGACTGGAAAGTCTATCTGAATGCAAAGGCTACGATCAAATGTGTGTCACATGTGCTCAGGAGTCATGCCGTTCAAGTGTAAAGAAGGCAAATGTTCTCAACTAAAAAAGGCTACACATAGGAGATAAAGTTGGGTCCATCAAAAAATATGCTACACGAACATGATTTCAGTGGGGGATAGCTAACTGATTATATGGTTTTAAAAACAAAAAAATGAATAGAATTCAAGCGTTAAGAAAAGCAAATTATTTTAAATCAGAGCACTGCAGTGATTCAATGATCTCTACTCGAGTAGTTTCGCAGCGAATCGACTGTAACCGCATTGCTACTAAGGTCACGTAACCAGGATGTAATGGTTATCTTAGACCCAGTGTACATAACCCAGATGAAGAACAACATAGCGTTCGTTAAGCAAGTCTACTTGCATGTTATTACAAAACAATGATAGACTTAACTCACACACGATAACACACAAACACAAGCAGTACAATGAAAGATGACAGGATGCTCAGTGGTCGAATGAATGACGGTTTCAGCTACTTCACATCGCCTGTAAAATGATGGCCATATTACGATAGATCCGCCAGACTGTCGGATGTACAAAATCAGATGCGTCCGCCTGACATGAATCTTCTCTCAACTGTGCAACGTATGCAACAAAACTATTGGTAGGTCTGATTGGCACACGAATTGTCCAAATCGGTGGAAGCGTTGACTGTTGACAAACGGATCCAGACAACTACATAACTAAGTACCTTTTGAAAGACCGCTGTTACTAGTAATTAGTGCACCCTTTTCTGTTAGTCGTAACTCGGTTTTTTGCTTACAATGAATGAATCTGGTTAATTGTTTGTTTGGAATGTAGTCCCGGCTCTGCCTTTTTATCTTTGAAACTAAGGCTGCTTTTTATTTGCGCAACAGATAAGACTCAGTATCAGTGCTGTTGTTGTGCCTCACCTTGAGGACTATATGAAGCTAAGCCAGGGGTCGGAAATCGTAATTTTGTGAGTGCCATTCACTACTATCGCTACTACGAATTAAGAATCCACCAAAATGCACCGCAGAGCATGAGATTCTGACAGCGGTTGTCAAAATGCTACATCGGAATCCATTAATAAGATGGTGAAACATATCAAATCCTAGGTAAGCCATTTTAGATGTACTAGAAACCATCCAATTACCAGGAAGTGGTAATGTGCGTAAACATCAGTAATCTTGGATCAATTCGGTTGGAGCCAAATCTATCTTTAAACTCAGGGTATTATTTTACACCATGACTTCCTTTAATAAAATGAGGATAGTGATCTCCACTGTTCCGGGTCAATCATAAGTAGACTGAACAGATCTTTCTATAGACTTCACTAGTCCAATTGAAAACAAGATTTTAAAGGATAAGCTTGTTAGAATTGAGTCAATACATCCAAGATGTGGATAATTCGAAAACTAGCCTCAAAAGAGTTAGGGTGACTCTGGGTTGAGATGAACCACACTTATGCACTCATTAAATATCTGGCAATACTGAAAATCAAACCGTACATCCTCGACGCGTCACCATATATAAGACTAAACAGGAGGCGGACGAGGTTTTGGTTATAAACCTGATTGCCTTGTTTACAAAAGTCGTTTTGTCAGGAAACTACCCAACCTGACCCAACATAGTTCAAAACGAAATACAAAAATATCAACCTGCACAATGCTTTGTAAAATCTGAAGCAGACTATCATTACCAGCGCAAAAATAAAGATGATCCCCAATGTCCCACATATGATAACGGCGGATACCCATGAACGTATGTGCCTGTGTGTGTGTGTTCAGTGAGTGTATGAGACAGTAAGGTTCCATCATAACCCATGGAACTGTGACGGATGTTAGGACATTGAGAGAGAGTTCCACAGGACGAAAGTTATAGTTCAAGGGATTAGAGAAATGAACAGAAAAATTGAAAAGCAAAGGAATAGTGACTACCAAGGTAACCAAAATGTCAATACAAGCTGCTTTCGAACACACAGGGAAGATTGTGATGTGTACCAATCAAAACCTCGAAAAACTGAAGGACACGTTCCCGGTTGATTTGAACAATCAAGCAAAATGCGTTAGATTCTGTGTCCTGTAAGAATTATGATCTTCGCTACATATAAAAGTGCCTGGAGATCTCAACTGGTTCCAGTCATTTAGAAACATGTTTTCCGAAACAAACAGCTGGTTTCGTTTTTCTCATATCACGCAGCTCACAGTGTAGCTACATATAGTGGTAAACAGACGTAGACTGTTTGTTCACAGTCCTAGAAACCGGTAAGGCTCTGAGTTGTTGTGTTACACACAACTTTGCAGCGTTGTACTTTCTGAATATATTGTCTGTTAAACGCTTATCCGATACTGTTGACCAGTAATGAACGACAAACGACAGCTGCTAACTGCCTTCTTTAGTGCTGTTGTACTGAAGCCACGCTACGTTGGTAGTGTTTTTCACTTTAGTATCCGTCTGGCTAATCTCTTGAACCATGACTTCCTCAGCGGAAATTTCATCTGTGTATCCATGTAAAACCAGAATGTATGAAATGTCCGTCCTGATTTGTGTATTCCTGGTGTCTTGTTTAAAGCCATAGCACAATAACGAAGCATACAAGAAAATAAGCCACCTGAACCATAAACACTCATCCCTATTAATGACTGTATCTGTATTGACTGCCGGTGGTATAGTATAGCTTTTCTGTGCTAAATATTCACTATAAATAACCATTCGTTTTTATGTGCTGGTAACCGCATTCCATACTCAGTACTTTGAAGGCTGTTGTTGACGCGCTCCATCAGGTGTATTCAGCATCCTACTATTAAAGTGTATCGCTAAGCAGTACACAGCATTAGTGAAATCAAGATTAAATGAGGATCGATACTCTGCTTCATGTTACAAAATACAGTGATCAAAACGTGGCATCTAGTCGACTAGTCAAATAGATAACTCATAACATGCTCCCCCTGCGTCACTAGATCCACAGATACATTTACCCATGGTGTTTTAAATTTTTTTGGTTTGATTGAATGCCGGACAACATAGCCAAGCAGATCAATTGACCTGGCGTTTGACCAAAGAGAAACTAAACTGTGATTCAAAATTACTGGATGTCAAATGAAATGAATAGATACCGACTGTGAAGACCTTAAGTCTATGGACGCTCAGGTTGTCATCAATCGCATCTCAGACAAAAGACAATGGCCCATTGTGTGTATCCTGAAAAGAACGAGCGAACGCTAAAGAATAAACTTGAAACGAAGCACCCGCGACACCTTATCACCAGCCTTTATTTAACTAAGCTAACAACAGCTTGTTGTTACTGTCTACTACCCTGGTCAACAATTTAGATCTTGGAGGACCTTATACCTGAAGTGCAAATCTACTTTGAATTTCGATGTAAATTGTGAAGAAGAGAATACCTGCATGATTGGTTAAGCACATACAATTGAAAACCACTCACCTTATACTTGACTCTGTCAAAAAAAAATCGCAGATTATTCATTAGAAAAGTGGAATAAGAGGATGGTTTTTCAAATTTAAAAAGCACTCTCATGGCTGATTAACCTGTCTGCTAAAAAAATATATATTTGTGCTGTTTTTAAAGCCTGTCAACAAAACTGTGACAGAAAAAAAAGTAATTTTTGATAGTAGCGTTCTAATCGAATTGTGAAGACCAACAATATCAACTGGAGAACACAAGTAGATATCAAAATGACATTTATAATCGAAGGTAGACATCTATCATAATGATGGTACATGACCGAAGTGTGTCAATAAGCAACGAAGCAGCAATTTGAAAATTCGTGACAAGGTAGGGAAAACCGTCAGATCAGTCGCAAGTCATGAGTTTTTAAGTTTAGTATGCAAAGATAGACAACCTCGCAGGTAATTCAAGTATGTAACTAGTATGAAGTCAATAAAAACGATAGAATGCGATAAATGAATATGAGACCATTCACACAAATAGGTGAAAACAAAGAATGCAATCTCTGTAACAGGTGAGTTTAACACATAAATGAAGCAAAAATAAAGGAGAAACACAAAACAATTACAAGATCGACATGGACAGCAAGATTTCGGATTAAAAACTTAAATTATTATTGCTATATACACATTTCCCAAATTATCAAAAGTAAAACATTTTTGGATATTATTCACTAGGGCAGCTGGAACTGCACTATTTATGCTCAAAACATTTTCGGAAGAGATCACGACTCAATTCCTGAAAACTATACTCGGTTTTGTATAATAACTACGTAAGCATACTCAACATATTCTCCAGGCCAGAGGTGAGTGCAGATCAGTCCAAATGGACAACGCTGAGATATGAGGATCATCAATCTGAGAGATGAAACGAACGTACTGAGGTATGATATTGTTGGTTTTAATCGTGTGTCCGAGTAGCAAACATCGCAGGGTGTGTTGCAAGTGTGTTACTAGCAGTTAGCATATGATTCCTAAAAACTAATTCAAGTGTTTATTCAGGACACATCCTACCATAAATTCCTTGTGATTAGAAACGTTACGTTTCATTCGTGCCAATAAAAGCCCAACTATCGAAATTCTGTAAACCACACTTCTTGTAACACTTCAAGTGAAATGAAAAAGTGAAATATATGCGTTAGATTTTGGCATATGTGTAACTGCTCTACTGTTTGTGGACACAAATGTAGTTTCAACGTCTACTTCAACTGACACGCACCTATCATTTGAAACAGATGTGAAAAAATTACTTTCAGCCTGTTCCCATGAAACCTCTATTTCATGATAGTTCTTGCTACAAACTGTAATGATAATTCGTTGATAATCGTCCGTTCAACTGCATCATAACTTGTTTTGGGTCCACATAGCCTGGTAACTTCACTCGTTTCAAAACCTGCATTCCACGTGACATGGTTTAAGATACAATAATGAGGCGCCGTATATTAACATTCTGGTATTATTCAATTGAGGAGCCTAGCTCACATAACTCGCGGTAAAAAATAGCACATTCTTCATTCAATCGCGAGACAAAACAAATAACATAGGTTTTACCTGAGTGGCGCTAACAGTAACTGTCTCAGTAAGTAGTTCACATCAATGTTTTGTATTTTCACAATAATAGTATACTTGAAACAAACGGTGTTTCGACGAATCTCTGTGGAAAAAAGAGCCGTGGTTCTTTCGTCTATCTTTTATCCCTGTCCTCATCAGTAAACCACCTCCCTCTTACATCTTAATGGTACTTTTCTGAATACTTTGAGCTCTATACATTGTCCAAATGCTTCCTTTGACACCAGCTCTGAAGGGCAATATGCAAGGGTTGTCAGACAAACCACGGAGAGTAACAGTCAACGCACACCTTCTGCAGCGTGGTTTTCAGTGTCACTGAGTAGCTAGAAACTGCTTCATAAGGACATTTGCATTCAAATGCTCAACCGATTCTCTCTGGTATGCAAAAAATCTATCCCATGGAACATAATCGGGACAGCATGAATATTTACAAATATGTATGCGAGGAACATTAAAAAGATCAATCGTGATTTCGACGTAGTAACCACCAGGCTAAGGAATACAGAAAAGTCACTGTTCGCCAATCTGTCGCTCTTAATATAGCCGACATTGTTTTTTCCGACAATAATCAAGACAGACTGCAGTCATCTATTTACATCAAAAGAAATTTTGGTACACGCACTTAACCACACAGCCATTGTACTAGGCTTACAGTTAGGAATTCTTATCAATAAGCCGCAAGTTTACAAGCATTTTTGGAAAAGTTATTTAGAACAATTTCAGAACAACTTGTGAACAATTGGTAATTTTATTTATTGGTGAGTTTTCAGCTCGGACACGGTAGCTTCTTCTTCTGGCCCAAAGAAGCTTCTGTGTCAAAAGTGAAACATCATCAATAAATCAAATTACTGATTGTTCATACGTTGTTCTGAATCCTCAATCGGTCTCAGGTATATTCCAACAAGTTATTGCAAAATTTGCAGAAGGGACGTTGATTAAATTCCTTATAAATCTAGGGACGTGTACCAACATTACAAACAACTGGTTATGAATAAGAGTTCTATTAAACTTTTAACCATATATCCTGATAACCTAAAAGGCAGTCTGTGAACTACCGATGCGATAATGCCCGAGGCAGTCAAGGCGTTTTCCATAGTTATTTGTACACACTAAACAAACTACTGATTTTTCTACGAGTAGTAACGTTCTATATCGAAGACGTATATTGCGCAGCATTCCACAAACCGGAGGAAGCAACTTTGCTTACCCACATCAAAGTACATCAACAGTGGACACCCTTGAATTGAGTAGCAGACCTCTTGTCTGTAAACGTCGGCTGTTTCGTTATACAAGGATAGGTTAATGACAACGTTTTGACCAAAATTATGTGTAGTCATTGTCATGACGATAACTTCACGTGTAACCGAACAGCTAGACAGACAAAGTACACTAGAATCCAGAATGTCTGTTACGCTCAATCGAAAGGTTGATGCCTTATGTCAGTGATCAGCTGTTGATAAGTTAGATATCAAGTGAGAAAGAGGAAGGACCAGCTATCAGCATATTTCCAACAGACCAATCAAGATATTGTGCCGCTGAATATTTGAAGCGATAATGAGACTATGGACACAGCGGCACTGATACTAAAGTGAGAGTTAAATCATGAAAGCGAGTGGCTATCTGGAACAATTATCCTAAGTACAAGTCATACTCAGTGGACTTTCAGCGTCGTCTCATTCATCATAAAAAATAGAACTATCCGGTTAAAATAAGCGTCAGGCACCGAAATCCTGGCGTCAAATGTAAAGTAAAGACGATCGAGTTTTATCAATTCTGACTAACGGGGTCAGAACAGCCAACTGGTAATCCGAAATTTAGCATGTCTGGAGTCGGCTGGACCGCATAGCCAAACAAGAAGGTGATTTCCAGAGTCTATACAAGTTACCGGCTGCGGTTGTTTAACTTCTGGTACAAATAAGGTCAACTTCCCTTAGAGCAGCCAGTGAAGGTGGACATCACAGTGATTCCACAAAGTACATATATTGATTTATTTTCAAAAACAATCTCCCTCTGGAATAAGCAAGCTCACAAATTTGATAAGCCGCGAAAACTTGCGTTCAAACATCCCGATATGCGACCACAACGGAACAGGAACAATAGACGGTTTAGATGAAAACATTCTGAGACAAAACACAGCAAGATGGCGTGTTCGCGTGCCTTGGACGTGGGCGGTCACACAAAAATGATTCGGATCTCCGTCGAACTCCACTGACGTTGTCACACACAACACAACAAAACGATCGATCAGGCAACGCACATGTTTAGGTGTGCGAACGTTTGATCAGTGTATTTTTTAACGCAAGCACCTAATGAAAAGAACTGAGCAGTTTTAACGCTGCTGCCTCCCGATTTTATTCATTAAATTTTCAAAAACGCTAATAATCTTGTAAAATATTGTTGTAATTAGTTGTCAGTGTTCTGACTCACACAATAGATCCACTGAATAAAAAAGAACAGGATTTTTTTATAGAACAGAGCGGTAATATAGTGACATTGTGCGGTGTATATAAGCGATTCGATGAAAACAAATGAACATGGTAGTTTAAGATGCTCAATCGACATGAATGAAATATTCACAGTTTATTCTCCATACACACTTACAACACGTTTGTGTATATGCACTGTTGAATATTCGTCCACCTGAGTAAGCGACAATTCATATAGTCACCCTATCGTCTTTAGGTGTACATGTATCCCTCTATTAGTTCACACAATTTCACCGAATTCGACATGATGACAGATACAGAATGGAATCTGTTACATCAATTATATCGATGAGTTTGATGCGTTGTGTGTAACGGAAAGAATGCAATAATCTTCGGTAAAAAGTACAAGAATAGTAAATGAGATCGTGGGAATAAATTAATATAAGACATTGCAGTTGAAAATCTGTTCATCCATTGACATGGATAAAAATTAGATAAAGAGGTGAGGGTTTTCCTATAACCACTATAAGCATGATTATAGTGCAACATATCAAATTTCGAAAACCCTATTGAAATTTCGTAATCATTTCATGGAATGGATTTGGAATGAAAATTTCCAGGATTAGATTGAAAAGTGAAGTTGTTTTAATGAGAGATAGCAGTGACCACCCTCCATAAACCACGTAACGTTCTACGAAGTCGTGTGAGATGAAGCAAAATGATTATAAAAAAATACAAAAAAATCAAGTCCTGAAACAGTGCTTCACAAGCAATGCATTTTTGAATGTGCACACTAAACAAAAAACGGTTGTCTTAAAGAAGGCAAATGTACATAGTCAATGTACATAGTCTGTAGGCTCAGGGAAAATCCGGGGTCTTCTTGCCATCTACATATCATCTCCCATACAGTTTGATAAGTTGAAAAATCACTCAAGGTCGTAAGGCATCGAGAAATGAGTACAGGCACTTAAAAGTGCAGGTGGTAAGAAGCAAGAACAGTACTTGTAGTCCATGTTGGTTGAGCGAGGTCCGATAGTACACATGCGGTGGAGTACAAACATACGGAGGGTGATAAGTTGACTGTTAGCCATAGCTCGTAAAACCGTAGACGATCGATGCTTCATTTCACATACTAAGCAAAGTTTATCAATGACAAAGCAACTTGACTTAGTCGCTTGGCTTACATGTAGAACCGCAGTCATGCAAACAGAAAATAACTCAAATTATCAAGAGTTAAACATACCTCATTTCCGTAGGTTTTATCGTGGGAAGAATTCTCTGTGAGAAAAGCGAATCAGGAAAATGAATTGAAAACGTTGCAAAAACAACAAACGTGATACTCGTCTCAAAATTATCAAATGATGACTAACATTGTGATGAACATGAATGTAAGTTTAAGTGAATCAATCGCAACGTGTGTGAATGTTTCAGTTCGCCTTTCTTTGCAAACAGAACAATATTCAGGTGATACCCTGATATGAGTTCATTTAAAACAGAAAACTACTGAGCAACCCATGTAACTACTATAAAGTATAAGCACTGTTAATGGTGATTAATGGAAGAGTTTTAATGTAGGATGTAAACTGAACAAAACTCACAGTTCACGGTGCTCAGATAGGCTTTTCTGATCAGTTCCATCTCTACTGAAGTTTCGTTCTCGCTTAGAGCCTATCAACAGTGCACATACATATATCTATATCCTAACCACGTGTTTCTAAGGTTAACGTAGTGACCGTGCAATAAGTAAGACCAAATCACCACACCAAAATTGCATGTGAGTAAGACATAATCAAATGTGAATAACTATAAACATCCACACACATGATGATGCTGATAATTTTTATTTTCTGAAAAAAAAGCATTTTACAGAATAGCTCAAATGTATCAGAGTAGGCCTCTTTAAGATGGGTTGCCGCATGCTATAGCAGAAGGTTTAGAAGTCAAAAAGAGATTCTCCGTGCTCCCGGTTCGAGTTAAATGCCTCGCTACAATTTGCCCATGTATTTACTACTCATAGTTTCTCTAACTTCCACGCTTCAGGTATTCAATGGATTTGTAGACTAACACTATGTCAATCATCACAATTATTTTAGGTCACTGTCACGTTCGTGTAGAGGCGGTTAACTGATATAATTTGTGTGACATAGAAACAGCATTATCATCATCCTAGCGGCAAGTCTTTCCTGGACGGGCAATGTCCGAAGAACGCGTACCGAACATCCGAGAGCATTCAATCCAGGTTAACAGAATTATGTCCACTAGGAACTCTCTGGTAATCCATTGTTGCTATTATCCACCACCGCACAATAAGATAGTCTGTCAACCTAATTCGTACATACATTTGAGCACCCAAGAAAAACTGATATCAATATGTATTGCTGAAGATTATCCGAACATGCATGACTCAATTGCGACTTGTACTGGCGTGCACGTCAGTTTCTAGTGCACTCTTCGTACGAAAGGGGGGAATGAGAGGCAGAAACGAGAAATAGGGAATGCTGAGCGTACAGTGAAAGTTTGAAGAACTATTTGATGTGAATTAAAGGGGTATATTATTCTGGCTCTATGTGTAAATATATGACTATGCTCAAATAGTGTTGTCCTCAACCGAATCGAAAACAAATGCTAACTCAAAATCATGCAATTCGAAGATAGGTTTCCCAAAACGATAGCATACAACACAGCAGAATAGAATCCACAAATTAAGCCAGCAGGTATACTACTCTATTCACTAATGAAAATCAAGACAGACGGGGAGTCGACGTCAACTGTCTATGTAAACATTTGGGACTGGCTTATGGCACGTGACAAGAAGCGCCTTGAGGTTTGGACGACGGCTTGCCTTGAATAATCTGTTGAAGGGGACAGAAACCTCGTCCAAGTATTGAACCGGGAATCAGGGCAAATTTAAAACTGCGGCGCGATTGGTTGCTTAGCCGTTTCAGACGGTGAGCATTAGTATGCCAGGGTGACTGTGATTGAGACAGATTGAACTCCAGCTTATCGACGTAAAAGAATTCACATACGATCGATGCGGATGAACAGAGAATGTGCGTATACCAATGACGCTTATATAAACCGATAGCTGAAAACACTTAGAACCTTGGTGATGTGAGTAGACATAGACAGATAGCTAGTGTTTTTGATTGTTGATCCAGGCAAAGTGTTTTGTAACAGCTCGATCATGCAACTGTTCTCAGTTGATCAGTGAAGTTCTCGCAAGAGTACGGGAAGTTACCCTTTATGTTCACCAAGTTGATAATAGAAAACTGAACGTAATTAGCCGTTAGCGGGAATCACATGAGATGGCTACTCGTGAGGACAACGGTCGACACGGATTGTTGATGATGGTCTAAGAAGGTTCTACTTATATTTTTGGAATAGTATAAGTGAACAATTCGAAAATCTGTCTTACAACTGCAATGATCATTGTGTTCAGAGCAGTTACAATCTATTATGAAGCCTTGCTCTACCAAAATTGTGACCTTATAGGCCAACAGAAAACTTCAACGGAGGCAAGAAATATTCGAGGAGATTAAACCAATTTGGGAAACTTCAACTGTAAAATAAACAAGACTGAGAAAACGAAGATGACCAACCAGTTTCATTATCCTCAGACTTTATGATCGACCCAGAATATGCTAAGATAGGCCACCAATTTGGCTGATCCTTAAAAGAAACAACTTACCACACAGTCGTTTGGCTGATTGGTTAGTGGAACTCAAACAAGCTACGGAGATGTTGTTATGAGAACAATTGTGGGATACGCTGAGTTCATGTCATTTGTTTACGTAGAACATTGAATAGATCGCGAAGATTTCTGATGATGACTCAAAGTTATGAATGTACAACTTAACGAGGCAATAACGAATTTTTCGTAGTATGGGTTAAGTGAACGGACTCAGCACCACCCGAGCCACCTTTCAATTTTGCTTGATTTTTTCCTGACCCCATTTCGACAGTTACAGCATAACCCGGATCACCGGGTTCAACAGGTTTGGCAGGTGTTAAATCGCCTTGGAGAATCAACGACTTAATGTAGTCTGGGGCAACAACCAGTTAGTGTGCAATCCGGTCCTCACGTAACACCCTCATTAAAAAGCTTATTTTCACAGTTGGAAAGCATATCAACCCCATTTATTTGAGCTTGAAGTGTCCCGTTGTCGAGGTTGTACCCGTGTCATTCTTCCAATCACACGCCACTCTGAAACAATATTTCCTTATCATTAGCTGTTTGAGTTTGCATCCGTGTTTTTGTGATCCCTGATCATAGAACAGAAAATATTTGTAGCCCAGCTGCACTGGCTTCTATCCTAGTTTACCTCCCAAAGAGAAAACTGTACTTTCTGCTGTCCAGCGTCGAAGGAAACTGAGGCAAGCATAACACA
>JTDE01001111.1:75067-93149 GCA_014338405.1 Paragonimus skrjabini miyazakii
ATACAAGAGAGAGAAACCGAACAGCGGCAAACACGGTTACGACAAAATAAAATCGTTTCCCTTTCATGTTCTAGCCTCGTCCAATATCACGTGGGGCACGGGTCCGAATAAAAGTATTACACATACAGTGAGGGCGAAATGGAGTTGTAGAGCAGGCGAGTGAGTGAGAATTAACATTATGTTAAAATGTATAGGAAGAAGTCTTGTCAGTCAAACGGTTAACCCTCTTAACTTGACCTTGAGCTGCAAGATCAATATGCAAGCCAGTCACATATTCCCGTGATGTAAACTTCAACGAAGCTGTTAAATTAGGTCGGCAGAAAATTCACAAACTTTTCGCAACCTGTCAAGACTTTACTTCGGAAATTAAAAAGGTCTACCAAACTGTCGTAAGAAACGAGGATGACGGTGTTGTCAACCATAAAAGTTTATAGACTTGTGCATATGTAACCGAAGAGGTTCATTAAAACTTACACCGAATTGAGCACTACTCCACCAATTTGAACAGACAGTCAAAAAAAACTAGAGTATAGATATTTAGAAATGGTTGGGATTTAACAATGAGATGTCAAAACTGATACACAGTAGCCGCCTTCCCAATTACTCGGACATAACACAGTTGACTATGTTCCAAACGTTTGTCCTTCTTGTATTACCGATGAATGCTGTGGCAGACATGATAATTTACATAAGACTCAAATGCGACCGAACCTAGGTTTCGGCCAGATTGGTATCAGCCACGGGATGATGAATGTACAGTCGCCAGTTGAGCGCAGGGCATCGATAAGTATCTTGAAAAGACAGTAACTAGTCCAATAACTCTAATCAATAGTTCCCAAGAATAGGAGTTCTCAGTCAGGTCTAGGTCGCTGAATTCGTTAAACTTACACAGTAACAAGGTGATACAGAAAATATAAGTTTTGTCCGTCTATACGGTTTCATAATAACCACACCAAAAGACCTGTCGTGTTCGTTGAAAGTTCGAAATCACACCTAACAACTATACCACGATGTACATGAAAGTAATGTGTGGTACAATGTAGCGCAGAATATGAAACGTTCTTAAATGAACCAAAAACGCCCGTTGCGACAAGAACTACGCCAATGTAGAAGGTCAAATTAAGATCCCAGATAAAACGAATATAGAAGTGGTACGAAATGAAGGAATGTTAAGACTGTTACCTTTTTGGCCGCGTATTCGAAATCCGAATCCTGTATTTCCGCGGTTCAGCGTGACAGTTTTTGTCAGAGGCGAACGAAGTGGGGAACTGAACGAAAATCGTTAAACGTTGAAAATGTCAACATAAATTGATCGATTATTCTAGTTGAGAGACATCGAAAAAAAATGTAACTGACCAAATAAAATGGAATCAATTGAATTCCTTCATCACTGATGCTCAACAGTGGAGATACTGAACAACAAACTGATAGAATGGCAAGTTCGAACTCATACTAGCCCCATGGCATGTGAAGCTGTAGTGTACCGCCAAGCAGAAAAGCAAACGAAATCGCGCGATCTCCAAAGCGATTCCTCAGTGAACATTACTGAGAGTTAGTACACACGTTCCTCTCTTCATTCCTAATACACAGTTTCATTTCAACCAAAACAACTGATCTGTGATGACATTTTTCAATGTGCATCGTCCAATCTGATCCGGAGCATGACAACTCGGCAAAGAGTTGAACAACAATCCATGTCGTGAAACGAGTGTTACCACTGTCAGAACATAGTGGGCATATGGTGTATGATAAATTAGCGGTTTGGATATAAGTTTGAATACAGCTCAACAATTGGATGAACACGGCCAACAATAGTAACGAACATTGAGACCAAATAATGCTTACGGAATCAGTGGTCTAGTGTGCATGCAGGGGTTCGATTCCAAACACGGAAATAGCTGTTTCAGATCTCAATTCAATTATCCCGACATGATTAGTCCAAACAAGGATAAAACCGGTTAAAGTTAGTCTGAATTTGATCATCATGACATGACACCACAACACTAACCCTTTTCCGGTTTAAAATGTTTCGATATCAATTTCACGTGTGTCTATGTCAATTTAAGATGTCTCAAGTAAATAGGTGTAGACCAGCTAACTTTGTTTAATCTCTGTATCTTGTGGAACCGCGTTCTCCCATTTCGTAAAAGCCAATCAATCGCTGTGTTTTTCAGCCTACTCATTTACACATTAGCCGTGTGACTCTGTTTGCCAGTAAATCCCAGCTAACTCCTCTGAGACATTTTAAATTGGCATTAACATATATGAACTGGAAAAGGTATACAATGACCAAAAAAATGTTTACTTTCAGAACAACCAAAAGTAGTTTTTCAAATTATCACTTATGACTAAAAACAAATTTATCACAGTATGAGCATCTCTGTATAAACGTTGACTAATGAAAAAAATCATAGATAAATTCGACATGTAAGTCCGTATAATGGAGAAAGGATGAACTCTAACCAACATAGAATGCACACCAATAGATAATACTCGTAATAAACATGTAGACGCTAAATCTTAATGTGTGATAACTTTAACAAAAATATTCTTCCGGGAACGTAGGAAGTTGATTACTTAAATCAAACATGTTGTGTGCAATAGACACTGAACAAATGGACTAAGCGTGTGGGTGAGTGGCGAAGAATAAAATGTTTACTTTGAAGGAGAACTTAAATCTTCATATATAGGTTGCAGAACACAAAAAGCAAGTGAACAAAATGGTCTGAATAATTGTTATTACCATTATTATTATTATTACGCACATAATTGACATGAATAGCACCCAAGTATATACACCCTGGGAACAGACTAAGAACAACAGGCAGTCTCCATGATGCTAACAGATTCAACAGAATACGTCAGCCTTGTTACCGTGGTTTCGAAGTCTACATATTCAGGTCTACTCTTCCTTCGATAACATGCCCATGACACAAAAACCATTTCCTTCTGCGTTAAACTTGCAAACACCGTTAATCACATGGATTATGTAACCCTTCATTTCAAGTTTTATTCCGTCAGTCGAACCGCAACAAGTAAACAGATTTAATGCAGGTAAGGATATTATATTACAGTGACTTTTTGTCCTTTGGTAGAGCAGTTCAGATAGAATAATGCTCACAGAACGTTGTCAGTAATATCTATGATACAATCACGGATTCCCTCTTCAAACCCTGCTCTACCTTAACGTTTCTATTATTGTTAACAGAGCTACAGGTTTGTTCCGCTTTGTTTGATAATTTACCACATAGCCTTATCGTAGTGATTAAAGTACTCACTACAGAATCTATAATTCCGAGACAGTTGATAAGCATGACACCCACGAGATAGTTGACTTGTGCTGTATTAAGGTCAAGGTGAGAATAAGCCATAGTGATGTTTTACCTTTTCTTGAGCAAGTTCTTTACAAAAAAGATAACACTGGGCGATAATCATTCTCAACCCGACCGTTGTTCACATCTCAAGTTACGCAGGTATGCTTACGTATATTGCGTTTAGCGCCATGAATCGCGTGGTTACCGAAAGCCAGAAGTGGTCAAAGTGTGACAATACGACACACATGAATCACATACGCGAAACACGGGACGCAGGGAACATGAAAACCTCGGAACCACATTGAAAACCCTGACCTTCAAAAGATACGTCATTTACTTTAGTACTATATGTAACACAGTAGATCAGCATTTGCATGTATATAAACAGTGACTGATCTTACACAATTTTCAATGAAAGTGCAATCGACCAATCACAATACAATGAAAAAACATGCGCAGAAGTTGAGTTTCAAGGCGTAATGGCGCGAAAAGATAGAATTTACAATCACAAAATATTTTTTGGCGAATTCCCGGAAAGTAAGCCACTTGGGAAGAAATGGGCTCTCTCTAACATTTGGTAATTAAGCGGAAATCAAACCTCAGCAGCGCATTTGGTCAATTGGTTTCAGTGACACTAATTAATCATTTATGAGGCACGTATTCGTACAGATAGACATGAACACCTCAAATACCATTCGTATCGATGTGAACAAGTCTCTTTAATTTACATAACCTGGTTCAAGACGACATTCCTGAATGTATGTCATCCATAACCCGTTGAATTGTACACACCATGAGCCCGGTGTGTAGTTCGACACACCGGTTCAATGGAGTAGAGGACAGATGAAAACCATAGATGGAGATGACTTGAAGGAACAGACTCATCGATAAACGGACTACAGGTGTCAAACACAGAGACTTCTCACAGTGGACTCTATGTTTTATTCCTGCAGAAACACCCATAGAGGTGATTAATCAGAGTACAAACCTCCAGTGTACTGTATAACTGCTAGCCCGTTACAAGCGATACTTATACAATTAATCACCCAAGGTTCAACCGTCAAGTCGGTGACACGAAGGTGGCCAGTATGAACGTCAATCAGACTGCTTCTATGACCGAAGAAGTCTAAACAAGAAGTACGCCTAACAGGATAGAGTGGATTGGTTTGAAAAGAAACTTCATGGAATATAACACTGCTTTAGATTAGTCATGTCATTCGGATGGGAAAAAAACGGTCATCCCAAGAACGTTCTTCAATTGGAACAGGAAAGGCAGTTGCCATTGGGTTACTCACACCGTTTCATACTGGCAACCGTTTATGTCACAAATGTTTGTCCACATGGTCGTTTATAACATGAAGTATGTCAATTCGAATTTGGTTTGACGATCTCTACCCGAGAAATATTGACTAGGACAAAACCGGCCAACAATGAGGGATTTCGTTTGGCGGCGGACATCAGCAGACATTCAGTTATCTGATCCGTATAACTGGCTTCGGATACTCAATTAAAAAGCACCAGAATGATTCAGTGCCTTCATCGCCAGAGGGAGAGAGTACAGATACACTTCACCTGATATCTAGTCTGACACATAAGCGCCAACACATCATCCGCTATGACAATCGGTCTGCGAATGAACAGGTGAGTGGTGTCCGAGATTGCAGTCAAATGAATTTCGGTTGATCTGAAGACTGATATTCGGGGTTAATACACACATTTCTACATTACTGAAATGCGCAACAGACATTTGTAAACGTCAGCTAAGTGGCTAGATGTAACGTAGCGTGCTGTTGTGTGACTGACACCGGCAGATTGTGTGCACGCCTTACGAGACCTACGGCTCACGCTCGTCAGTTTTTATTATCAATCCAAATTTCTATCGTGTCCCCGTCCTTCACATAAATTCTGTTCCCCGGTAGCTCTACTCCATTAAATGCTACACCAACACGCTGAAGTTTAGAGAACAACAAATCTTAGAATTCAAATGACACAGCTAGCATATTAATAAAATACGAGACACCCCTACTGTGATACTTCCCAAAAATTTCTTCACAGAAGATATGAGAGTAAACTCTTGACTGTGAAATGCAACAATTTGACCATATAAGAACAACCAGAAGTACAGTGAACTTACTCCGTATGTTCCGGTTCCGATGGAGATGACGTCTGAACTGAAGCCAAGGAGAACATAAGCAAGATTAGTAAGCATACCTAAGTAGTACACTTAAATAAATCGAAAAGAGGCACAATGAGAATGTAGCGTGTCTAATTCGCTTAACTAACAGGCCGTCGAGAATAAAACTGCCAGTTTGTATATATATATATATATATATATGAACAAGTGTCATCATCATCATAACACCTATACTGCTACCTTGGCGAGGTGGTCGGGCTTGTGTACTGTTTTGATCCAGCGGGCTATGCTGACTAGAACTCCGGTCCTTCCAGGTGCAACCTTGTCAGACAGGCCAAAGGGGAGCAGTCAGACGAAAAGCAGTTACACTCATAGGATTGTATGTCGCACTACTGACCGCGTAGGAGTGCTTAGGTAGTGAGGCACGATCCTATGGGCATAAAGCAGAACTATTTTCATAGTTGCGGCACTGCTGTCTTCCGTATCAGGAAGAAGGGGGTTAGAAAAGGTACCCTCAAACAAAGAGCACTCCGATCGCCCAATGGTTGACCGTGACCGCCGGCGTATTATCCAATACGGTCGAAAAACATTTGTTATCCCTCAAAAGCCTGATGTAGCTTCGAGTACATCCACTGCGCGCAGCGGTGCTCAGAATGAGACATCATTGCCTTATTCACTGCGCCCTCGGGCTAGGCAAGCCCCTCACTGCCAAGTGAGTCAGACTCTTGAGTCATTGGCTCCGGGTGGGGTCCCCCAAGAAAACCCTATATCCTGTTGTCTCGCATGTCAGACTTTTGAGTCAGAGACTCGGGGTAGGGTCCCTCAAGTCAACCCCCTTCCGCGGCACAAACGACCGGGAAGTATCAGAAGTTATCGTTCTCTCGACAGGGACATTACTAGCCGATTTCAACTTTCTCATACGGTTTTACCACCTATTCCTTCTGCCTTCCATATGCCTTCGGGCGATAATTGTTTTCTGAGGTCAAGACAACTGGTAAACATTGGCGCCTTCAATGTCCCAACTCTCCGACAAGTCGGTCAGCAAGCTGCTCTGGCAAGTACTCTATCAAGTCTAGGTACTGATGTGTGCTGTGTGTCGGAGACGCGAGTCTACGATTCTAGCACGGTTATCTATTTGAGCTCAGCTCTAGATAACTGTCGATCCAAGCGCTTCTATCTCACGGTTGCTGGTGACGCTGAAGCTAAATCTCACGGTCAAGCTGGAGTGGGAATCGCACTGAGTTCCAGAGCGGAGCAATGCTTGCTCGATAGAATCCCAGCGAACAGTCGCTTGTGCGCTGTCAGACTCAATACATCGGTAAAAGTCTGTCGACGCAAATCAGAAAAACGTAGTGTATTCATCATATCGGCGTACGCTCCGACGGACAGTTGTTCGGATGCTACCAAGGATGCGTTCTATGAAAACCTCGTTGACCTTCTGAGGCAAGCTAAACACTCAGACAACATCATACTAGCGAGCAATTTTAATGCTCAGCTTGGTCGTCTTTCTCCGGATGAGAAGCGGCTAAGAGTTATGTCTCGTGTCCGGGCACAACGCACTGATAATGGCAAAGGACTGCTGCAACTGTGCGCATCCCACGGTCTGTATATTTCGAGCACCGCATTCTAACACAGGTAGAAGAACTGTGTTACTCCGTGTGCTTCTCAGTCGCGGACACAGTTGGATCATATAGCAGTTAGTTACAGGTGGCGCCACTCTGTTAAGGACTGTCGTGCCTTTTGGAGTGACCACCTGGACTCGGACCATGCTGTTGTGCGCGCCCGTTTTGTTTTATCATTTGCCCGCTCGTAAATGCGGGGTGTTTAGCTGGCATTCGAGCGATGAGGAGGTAAAGGATGCTTACCAAAAGGCGTTGGTGAAGAAGTTGCCCAGTTCGAGTCAGATGAAGGATCCTAATGAACACTGGGAACAAATCGCCGAATCTATGATGATGATGATCATCATCATCATAACATCCATGAGCCTGACCAAAAGGTACTGTGGCTCGGGCCGACGCTCATCTCAACAGTGACGTGGAATATCCTAGAAAAAAACGTTACTAAGAAGGTTGAAAATTATTAAAACAGGACTAAGCGAAAGAATTAGAAATGGTATGGATACAGGTACGCCATTGACTGCGTTACATTGCCATCTCGGATAGCATCTCTAACCAGCGGTGTGAGCGATCACGAGGACCCCAGCAAGGCAAGCGACACCTATTGTTGTATCTTGAGTATACGGCCTACGAGCGCGTAAACGGACAACAGAATAACGGTTAGTGAAATGGTAGATAACAGAACGACGTTCAACGGTTCTGAACGACTGACTACGAAATATGCATGATTAATACGTATCTTCCCGGCCAACCCAACCCATTGAGGCTAACGAACGAACACAGAGAAAAGACTGGCCTCCGGACAGAGCTACTTTATGTCACTCAATCCGAAGACCACATGGTCACAAACCCGTTATTATTTATAGGGTTTGGGACTAGCAACAAGCAATGTCAAAGGCAATGGACCAGACAAAAGTCTAGACAGTATAGTCTAGGTGTGTAATCGGGATGACAACAACAGTTTTCACGACGGCGTAGGTCGATTGTGAAGACCGGAGCCGCGCACGACCATGGCAAAGGTAAAGGTCACTCAAGTGAACTTTGTCACTTGTGGTCGCACAATGTTTTCGGAGAACTGGCAACTTCCCCGACACCTACCCACTTTGCTCAATGGAGCAGTCAAGGTCTTCATATTTCGTGACCATGTTATGGCTTGACGACCACGCGGTTTTACCCAACTGTTAGTGGCCTCAGTACATAATTCCCGGTACGGTAAACGATCAAATGACATACGGAGTACTTGACCTAACCGTCGCAAGCTGTGCAACGTGATTAGTTGACCAATCGATCGTGCATCCCGAGCGTCCCGGAATATGCTTCGGCGAACTGCCATAATGCTCAGGCAATCAGTCCATTTAATATGGGCCAATTGGCGAAGACAACGATGGTCAAACACAGCAAGCCTGTTGATATCTTCTTTGTGAACAGGCCAGATCGGGGTCACTACTGTGCAATCGAGTGCGAAAGGCAACAAAAGGTTGAAAATGGAGTTCAACATGAACTGTATAAATAAAACTTTCCGGTTTGAGTCTACACGTCATAAAGTGCTTGATGTTATACTTGGTACTCGAACCTAGAGAGAAGCAGCTAAGGTGATCGAGGTTCGTGCTCAGAATTATGTGCAAATCGATGGGACGCCCTACGCCACTCAATCCTACTTAAATTATCAGTTAGTATGATGTTGTCTGTGTTTCAGCTGCTTTGGAGGATCAAGAAGAGCATAACAGGACACATTCATGATAGCAAACAATCGGAACACAGGCCGATATGATGAGCATCAAGTCGGACGACTGGTGCTTTTATATCTCTGACTAGAGTGACTATACTAGAGCTGTGCCGATCTGGGGAGAGTAGACAGATCCCAACAAAATGCGTCCTTGACACCGAAGTCATTACAATCATTGGGATCATAAGGACACACGATGAAAAGATTTGCAACAATTTGGCGTCTGGAGCTGGCCTAAACAGAACTTACGTGACGGACGGTATGGCGTTTATTGTTAACGAGAATCCAGTTTGCCAGATCGGCTGCTGTCATTGTGCTAGAGACTAGACACCCTAACCAGACAGGTAGCGATGGCCGTGAAGTCACCGGGAGTGTGCAACCAGTATCAGGCAGATAAACCGTGGGCTGTAGGTTCGTCAGGTTGATCACTGTCGAGGATTTTGATCTCCGAATTGCAGCATACATCGACACTCAGCGAGTCTAACGACTGTGTCTAGAGCGTATGCTGGAGCAAATCGTGCTGTGTCTATCCTCATAAACAAAGAGCTGACTAGTGCCGGCTGTCGCATCACAAATGCTGATCACACAGTCGGCAATCTACCACATTGGCGCTTGGCTTACGATTAGAAAAAAGTGAATCCGAATCGCATTTTGATCACCTAAATCGAATCTATCCAAGGCGATATGAAAACTTTCAGTCTTTATTATGTTGTGCGTGTGAATACACCATACCTTTTGATCACTATGGTTTCGTCCCTTACAGTTGAATACTCAATAAGAACATCACGTTTGAGCATCAACCTCAACTGAACGGTAACCCAAATAGAGATATGAAGAACTTCAATTGATTGAGAGGGCTGATTGTTGTGGACGATTCACTATTACTGCTCAAGATATGTAATTTCATCCAGCTGAGCAGTTGTGCGCGTTGACTTTCTGGGTATAAATTAGCTGTTTAAATACTGCGGATAGACACGCTTTAAAGTTTGTGATGTGTTGTCAGAGCTCACACGGTTGTTTATAGCGGTTTACATGTTTTGGCGCCCTATTACAAACCAAAATCAGTCTCCGATCTACGACTTTTTGCTTCAATTTCACTGACAACGAGACTTAACAGGTAACTGTTGACGTCAATGATAATTGAAGAATGTTAGAAGTTCCTGAACCAAAAATACGAACAGTATTAAGCTATGTGGGTGATGCTGGTCAATATCGCTTTACTGAAGAAGATAACTCAACAGGGTCTATCAGTGTCAACCGCAGTTTCCAATACTGAATCGTTGACTAATAATGAGAGATTTCAACTACCAACCGGAGAATTGAATTACCTGCTACGTTCTGTTGTATTGCTACGTGAAATCATTCAACGAGGAAGTTACCACTTTAGGTGACAGTGCAAAATAGCCAGTACCAGCAGGGTACGTTCAATAATGCAATTATTCTCTATCTACTAATCCGCAGGACTGTTCCGTCATGAATATCGCGAGAAATCTAACTAGTATTTTTAGCAATCTATCGTTATTGTCCAACAGTTGGTTCCAAGTCTACAGTTGACCAAGCAACCGTGTTAGGATTTTTGTTGTTTGCCAGTGTGGATAATTACGACTGTGAAAAATGTAAGCCACTCAATCTGACAAGTAATCAGTACAAAACGACTGTTTCATGCATGGTCAACAGATGTAGACTAAAAAGCACACTTCGTCTTAATTGAAAGAAATCCAGATAATGACAATAAACGGAGTGAATGGCGAATGTTAGTGATTAAAATAAAACTTGAAACATGATCTATCGGAAACAAAAATAACAGCGAATCGGCTGACAGTGCTTGTGCTAACAGAATGGTTAGAACTACACAACCTAAAGAAAGCTTAGCAAGTTCGGCTAGCACACACCAAGGTTGTCCATTCCGAACTTACTCCTGTCAATGGTGTTGGGAGTAAAGACTTTTTGAACCTAGAGAACTGACAATTGTTCACTTTAGTTAGTCCAAGTTTGATTTCTGAGTATGCGAACGTAAGCTCTAGAATCATAGAACGCACATGGATATTAGGGGTGCACGTCTGTAACAATACGCCACCTGAAACATCGTACACAAGTTCAACTACTAAAAAAACAAGCACGTTGCACCATATGTTTTGGGAACGTTCATTCCACTTTTAGGACAAATAAACTGTGAGGTTTAGCTTGATGATCTGTATGGTCCATGTGTTCGTTACATGATGGAGAATTTAAATCTAAATTTACCGGGGGTAGTTTGGGTTTTACAAAAATGAATTATTCAACGTGCAACTGTTGTAAACCCTCCTAAACGATACGGTGGTTCGATCTTGGTTTAGTGGTGGGCTCAATAAAATCGGATTCTCGTCCCGGTAATAATTAACACGAAAATCTCGGTCCCGAATAGTACCGCGACTGTCCCTGTACTCGTTCCGAAGACAAGCCCAAAAGTCGCATAGAAAGGAAATTATTGTGTTTTGCCCCAAAACGTATGCGATCAAGGCGACAAGAACAAAGTACTTATAGGGTGCGCAGTGGCCATAAGAACATTCCCGAATCATAAAAAGAGAAGGACATTTACCGAGGAAAATTAGTTAGGGTCACTAATGGGCACAACGAAGTAAAAAGTCTGACGAGTATAAACTAGCCAAGGCCACCCTCTCGGCCATTCTGAGCAGGTTCGCAAACTAGAACAGACAATCGTTTTTTCCTTTCTCACAGCGGAGGCGCCTTGGGACGGTAACAGAGTGGGCGCCCTAACAACAACACAACTCAGTTTACGGCGAAGTCTAACAAATAGCGTTGTTGCTTAACGGTCATTCAAATCAAGGAGAAATTAACAAGTCCTACGTGGAGAAAATGAAGAGATGGAACACAACAATAAAAAACGACAAATTCACCCCAGTAAATCCGATTAAGCATAATTCAGCCGCAGAGCATGTAAACATTGTGCCATATCGTACAAACCTTGCGACTGAATTGTTGTTGCTAATTACAACTGCGTGTGTTGTTCAGTTTGTTCACAGTCTAACCCAGTCGAAATGTTCCGTATCTCATGCCTCTATTTGCAATTCCAGTTACGTCTATAATGGCAGAACAGATCGATGCTCACGATAAAGAAAGACTGAACACAAACCTTAGATATAAATTGTAAGGGATGTTGGTATATACTAATTTCAAGTTGAACATCACCCACACTTGATCGCAACCTACGCATTCAGATAGATCTCCCAACCGGCCTCTATCGAAAAGAAGCACTGCACCCGAGTTTCGCTTTTATTAGTGTTCGCCAGTAATTAATATACCGGAATAAAGTTCCGGACACACTTTCACAAGGAAACTGTTTTGACCAGTGCGCCACTGGCCTCACATTGTGCACCATCATATGCAAAGGCCTAGTCACGTTTATTTGTGAGTAATGTACGGACTGTCCGATCTCTTCCAGAGGAGACGGTAATTTTACCGTTAACTCCAATCCATTATTCCAAGATGAGAATTTTTTTCGAGTTGAAATCACAGAAACCGTTAAAGTTGTTAGACGATATTTACGTTGCTCGTAAGTGGTTGGTGAGCACCACAGCGTATCAGGCAATGACAACAGAAGTGAACCCTTCTATTGCAAAGCAGACCAAAGAAACAAGTTACGTTATCGACTCAACTCGTTTAGCGTGTTGCTGTGCAGCCGGATTTCGAAATTGCTCGCGTCCTCCGAAACAATGTTACGAACATTTGCCGTCCGGCCCTGTGTGTGCATAAATTGTTGACTGAGACAGTTTCTTCTCCAAGGGACTGATAGCAGTCTACCATTAACGTAAAGCTTAATCGCTAACTGTTTCCATTGCTGCTGGTACCCACGCATCCAATATATTCTAATTTTTTACGTTCGTGACCGGAGGAAGCAAACGGATTGTTGAATTCTCGCGATATGCCTTATCTCACCACTGGTGAACCGGAACAGTGGAACACAATATTAAAAAAACACGTTTAGATTTAAACACTCAGTGTCTAGATGCCTACCACTGGCAAGCAAACAACCGTACTACAAACAAAAATGAGGCAGCATCAGCAAGACAGCTTTCCAGCGGTCTCCACTGCCTTCAAAGACAACCACAGAAAGTATTGACAATATCAACGCCACTGAGTCCGATTACCGCTGTAAGCCTGTATTTTGGTCCCAGATCACAAGCATTAGTCAGTGTCTAGTCACCAACTTTGTGTTTTAACTTCACTTGTTAATTGAGATTATAACAAGATGTGAAATCGCAAAAAGCACAGTTAATCTCTCATTTAGTTCGTTTATATCCGAAGACTAGATCATGACTAAAAGGAATGGGAAGAGGTGATAAATCAAGACCAAATTTATCTGTGGTCATTTCCATTCAACATTGACTATCAAAATGGCTGTATGACAGTCGTTCTTTCTGTGCACTGTGAAAGATACGTTTGAAATGGTAAATTTGCTAGAGGAACTGAACGTCAACGAACGTCACCTTGCGAGTGAGGATAATAATTCTGTTTACACAAACGTTCCTCTGAAGCAAATAGTGGAAATATATGTCCAACAGATCGCTGAAAAGTAGTAACGAGTCCGTATATTATTTTGGAAACAAGAACGACTGTTTTCCAAGTGTACTTCGAATGGTAAATTTCTATTCCAAGTAGAAGGTTATCGACAGATAAACGATGTAGCAGTAGGGAATCCGCTCAGTTTTGTTTTGACAGACCTCTTTGTGATTAACTCTGCGGGACAGCCACTGACTAATATTGAAAAGACGAAGCTCTATTGTCAATACCTAGACGATATACATATGATCACTACCATGAGAAAATACGTAAGGGGTTTGCACCCAGTGATGTGTCAAATGCATTCTTGACCTATCACTCTTAATTCAACTGATCAATCTGTTGCATTTCTGAACATTCTCATAACGCGACGATCAGACAGCACAATCTGTTTACCAAAAGACCCCGTGGACTGGTCAGTATTTGAACATCAACAGCTTTAGGTCAGAGAAATATGAACGTGCTCTGATTCTTATTTTATTTCATTGTACCTAGAAAATATGTACTTCGGATACCTTGCACAGTAAAGTGCAGCACTTGAAATCAGTGCTGCAATCGGATGGCTCTTCCATGCATCCAATGGCCGACCTAGCAAACCTGACCGTGTTGCAACAAGACAGGTAACTGTGCCGAAACGGAGCATCACCTAACAACTAGCCTATAAAGGTGATGTGATGGAACAACTCAGTCGGCGAATTCGAACAGCAGTTGGCCGAGCTTCTATGCGGTCTCTGTCAAAATGCTGTATGCAAACAACAGAATAACAATCCCGCCGGCGAATGTGTCATTACTTCTGTATGCCAAATCTTATTGTATTTGCTCGTTCCAATGTGGGTACCAGACCATCAACACCGGTAGAACGGAACGACAGTTGCGCAGTCGGGTAGCCGAGTGTGTCCCGGTTTGAGTTGGACGTGGGATGAAACTAGGTTTAGCAACTGTTGTGGCGCCACCAGTGCAAAGCAAGCGGTCAGCATCTTCGATCGCACGTCACTTGTTGACCTCTGGCTTTCAAATTCGTCTACGTAGTCAACACTTGAAAACGGCTTCAGTCCGCCGAAGCTGTTGCTATTCCGTAAGTGGCAACCACTCCACTGCCAACAGAAGGACATGGTCATCAGACTGAGACCACCGTGGTAAATAAATAATTTCACTGCTCGTACGTGCGTACTCAGATTGCGTGTGTATGAGTGTGTGTATCCACTGTATCTACTAGCTCTGATGGTATGTGGCAATTTATCAAAGAACGGAACACGAGGGCAGCCACAGAGACGATTGGTGTCGAACGCCAGAAACATCCGGACTAGTTTGACGACAACAACACGGTTATCGCCGAATTGATATGAGAGAAAAATGCCGCGTTTGCTGCCTCCACAGTGGACCCAAGCGATGAAACGAGAAAGACGATGTTTCGGAGTATCCGCCATCAACTGGCCGAGCGTGTTCGCGGAATCAAGGACAACTGGTGGATGAAGCAGGGTGAGCGGATGCAGGGTTTCGCAGATCGTCGACAACATGAGGAGTTCTATGATCCGCTCAAAGCGATATTCGGTCCGTCGATCCAGTCCACTAAAGCACTGGTAGACGTGGAAACCGGCTGTTCGTGCACTCAGCCAGAGGACATCATGAATGTCTGGCGCAAACACTTTGGTAGCCTACTAAACCGTTCGGCTAATATGGATTGGGTGACCGTGAATAGCCTGCCGCAACAGGCCATCAAGCCTTCACTTGCTCTCGCTCCTAATTTACTAGAGTTGCAGAGAGCGATTGAGCAACTTCGCAACGGGAAGGCTGCAGGTGAAGATGGATTGCCAGGCGGGATCCTGAAGAATGGCGGGCTGGCGATGGAACGTGCACTGCTCCAGCTGGTTCACTTCATCTGGGAGCACGAGGTAATGCCACAAGATTTCAAGGATGCTGTGATAATATATTTGTTTAAAAGTAAAGGTAGCAAGCAACGCCCCAACAGCTATCGGGGCATCAGCCTGCTGAGCTGCGCAGGCAAGGTGCTTGCCAGAATCCTTCGGAAACGGCTAAATACGGATGTCTCGGAGACCAATGTTCCTGAGGAGCAATGCGAATTCGAGACAAATGGGAGTACGATCGACTTAGTGTTCACTGCTCGACAGCTTCGGGAGAAGTGTCAGGAACGAAACCAGGCCCTGTATGCCCTCTTCGTAGACGTCACCAAGGCGCTCGATTCCGTGAGCCACAAGGCGCTGTGTACGGTGCTTGACAAGTTTGGATGTCCAGGTAAGTTCGTCAATTTCATTAGATTGTTGCATGTGGGCATGAGAGAGAAGGTTCAATCGTGTGGATGGTTTTGATATAGCCACTGGTGTGAAGCAGGGTTGTGTCCTGGTCCTATCCCTACCTAGTTTATATTTGACTGCCATGCTAACAGTTGCAATTTCAGGATTCTTGGAAGAACAGCGTTGAGGTACAGTAGCGGACGGACGGGCGCCCACTGAATATGACGTTTCGGCGCTCCAACTCGGTTACATACCTCAACGATGCGCATGCTTCTGTTCGCAGATGACAGCGCACTGTTCGCATACAGCGAGGGCAAACTACAGCGACTGGCCACGGATTTGGCGACCGCGGCATACAAGTTTGGACTGGATGTCAATACAAGTAAGATACTTTCTTTCATTCAACCATCTCCGAGCGGAGGGGCTCTCTGTACTCATTCACCCCAAATTCGCATCGATGGAGACGTTGTCGACAGCTGTACAGACTTTCACTAATTGGAAAGCAATTTGTCTACCGATCTGTCAGTGGACCACGAGTTGAGAGCTCGTGTGGCAAAGGCTAGTACTGCTTTCGGACGTCTTGAAAGACGTGTTTGGAAAAACCACAGCCTGAAGCCCAGCACTAAGCTGTTTACCGCTCAATGGTGCTGTCTATACCGCTGTACGGCAGTGAAACGTGGACATTGTATCAGCGGAACGTGCGCTATCTGAGCCACTTTCATTTGCAATGTCTAAGATGCATCTTGGGTATTCGGTGGTTGGACATGGTTCCGAACACTGAGGTACTGCGGCGAGCGGACATGCACCGGATGGAAGCCTTGCTGATGTTGAATCAGCTTCGTTGGCTGGGTTACGTCCGTCGGATGAGCGATGACCGTATCCCGAAGCAGGTGCCGTATGGACAACTGGACCAGGTAAGCGAAATCCTGGTGGTCAGAAGCTGAGATACCAGGATGTTGTGAAGGTAAGTCTTTCACGTTGTAAAATTGATTTTAGATGTTGGGAAGACTTAGCGTTGAACCGGAATCTCTGGAGGAATACGATTCGGACGGACGTCCGCGCGTTCAACGAGCAGTTATTGCGCGGCCGAGAACGAAAGCGCGTGGTACGCAAGGGAACCATCGGTGCCATAGGTCGTGGTGACATGACTATATGGCGTTGCGATGTATGCGGCCGCGAATGTGCTGGCCGTTTGGGATTAGTTGGTCACCAGCGTATTCATAGTGCACCGTCGGCGAAGAGATAACGAGTACGTAAGACTCAGGTAAGTCATCTCAGCATATCCATTCTACTTCTGTTAACTATTGCATCGACCAATACCATGGTCATTTGGCAACTAATCCGTTCTTCTTTTCAGAAACTTGGGTGTCTGTGATCTTCTACTTATTCTTTTCTTGGGCTTCGTTGGTGTATTGAATGATGAATCGTCTGTCTGATCTTCTCGTGGTTCAACTTTGAGTTTTATTTTTCAACTTTATCCTATCCAGAATGCATTAACATGCACTCGTGTACTGAAAAGCTTCTTCTATTACAATTTACATATATTTCTTCTCAGTATGGACCTCGTCATTGCAGTCTCTTTGTTTATTTTCCGGGAGATAAGGGTTTCCTTTTCCTGCTAGCCATTCAATTGGCTAACCAGCATTGGCCCGCTGGACACGAAGGCCTCACTCACACACCTACTGGTCTTATTCCTTCGGGATTACACCGGATACGGGGAGTGTGAGTGGAACCGCAAGTGGTTCAGCGCAAGCCACTTGGGGTGATGGTTAAAGCGCAGGCGTCCTTCGGCTTCGGTCACTGTGACAGGCTAATCCGTCTCGGATGCCGTCAACCATGTGTGGTCAAGCGACATTGTCAGTGGCCTGAATTAGCGTTGTGTACTAGCCTCAACCTTAGTTGGTTTATATTTGATTGTCATGTTAACAGTTTTTTTTCAGGACTCAGCTGAGGACGGCGTTGAGGTTGATTGTTGCACAGATGGACACTTACTGAATATTTGACGTTTTGGTGCCCCAACCCTCTATATACCTCAACGATGCTAATGCTTTTGTTCGCATGTAACAACACGCTATTTGCACACAGTAAAGACGAACTTAAGCAACTAGCCGCGGCTTTTTCGACCGCGGCATCTAAGCTTGGATTGGATATCAATACAGGTAAGGCATCTTCCTTCTTTCAGCTTTCTCTGGGTGGAGAGGCTGTTCCTGCACCTGCGCTTGAAATTCGCATCAATGGGGACGTTGTCGATAGCTGCGCAGACTTCCGCTAATTGGAAAGCAAACTGTCCACAAATTTGTCCGCGGATTGCGAGTTACGAGCTCGCGTGACAAAGGCTAGTGCTGCTTTCGGACGTCTTGAAGTACGTAGTTGGAAGAACCATAGCCTGAAGATGGTTACTAAGTTCTGTGTCTACCGCTCAATCGTAGTATCTGTGCGGCAGTAAGACCTGGACAGTGTATCAGCCGCTTCTATTTGCA
>JTDE01001111.1:93249-119451 GCA_014338405.1 Paragonimus skrjabini miyazakii
TAAGACGCATCTTGAGTATTCGGTGATCGGACATGGTTTCGAACACTGAGGTACTGCGGTGAGCGGACATGAACGAGGTGGAATCCATGCTGATGCTGAATCAGCTTCGTTGGCTGGGTCACGTCAGTCGGATGGGCGATGACCATATTCCGAAACAGCTGCTGTACAGACAACTTAAATCAGGCAAGCAAAATCCTGGTGCACTAAAGCTGAGATATCAGGATATTATCCAAGTAAGTGTTTCGATTTAGAAAGAGTTAGCGTTGAACCGGATAGTCTGGGGAAATATGATCCGAACGGGCGTCCAGAACGGAGGTGGGCGGTACACGAGGGAACCATCGGTGTCATAAGTCGTGGTGACAGGAGTATATAAAGTTGCGATGTGTGCGGCCCCGACTGCGCTCGCCACCTTGGATTAGTAGGCCATCAACGTAGCTATAGTGCACCATCGGAGAAAAGAAAACGAGTACGTTGGGCTCAAGTAGGTTATAGCAATTATATTTGTTTTACTTGCTCACATCAACCAACGACTACCGTCGTTTGAAACTCATCCGCTCCTCTTTTCAGAAACCTGAATGTTTGTTGCCTTCTTTTCCTTTTCTTTAGCTTTGTTGATGTATTGTATGTCATGCTTGTTTTCTTCCAGTCAAACCTTGTATTTTGTTCTTCCTTCAAATCCTCTCTAGAGCGTACCAACATGTACTCCTATTCATTGCATTACATTTTCTCTTCAGTTTAGAGCTTATCATAGAAGTCACTCGAAATATAGGAGTTTCATTTTGGAGCTAGCTTATCAACTGACTAACCGTCATTAGCCGATTGGACACAAAGGCCTGTACTCATGCGCTTTCCGGTCTTATTCTTTTGGGTTCACACCGGGTATGTGGTGTGTGAGTAGAGCCACAAATGGTGCAAGGCAAGTCACTTGAGGAGATGGATTGAATCGCAGGCGTTCTTTGGCTTCGGTTACTGTGACAAGCTAATCCGAACCGCATGCCGCCCTGCTATAAAAAAACAACACTGCATTATGTACCTGATGTGATGCGGCTGAATTCACCAAGCAATAACTTGTGCAGCAGTTGTTTTCGACTTCTGTTTACAAAAAATATTAAACAACTTATTCTGTGGCATTAGGGGAGTCCCTAAACTTCGTAACTGCACAACATAGACTGAAAAATTACAATGCATTACAATGCATTCCAGATTCCTTTCTCTACTATCTCGAATGAGATATTATTCCAATTGGAGTCATGAACACTTGTCATGCCTTCAAATGATTACGTTGTTCAAAATGGTTTGTGCTCACGCGACAGTAACAACACACATGAAAGCATCACATGGTGATGACTATAATGAACTAAAATTGGAAAATGCCAGGTTGGTATGAAACCATCACAGCTATTTCAAAAACTTCGACGTACTTTTCTACCCATGTACGTAATCCTCTCCTCTACAACACAAAGATACTTCTGTGAGTCTGTGCGAACGAAATGTCGCACAGTGAGCTTTCCTAAGACTATGATTCACGACGGAACGTGATTCAACTAATGAAGTTTGAGAAAGCAAACAGAATTATATATAATGTAAAAGAAGGAAACCACTTTCACGTAAATTGCCACCGTTTCTATAGACGTAAAGCAATTATCAGGATTGAGTAAACAGGGTAACTCTTTGAAAGTTAGCAACTGTTACGCGCTATGAACGGTGTTTGAGCAAGGATGTGGCAAAGGGGAATGAAATAAGTCACTGTGAGACTAGAAACCTGCGGTGAAAAACATCTCGTTTCACCGCTTATCAAAACCACGACACAATGGGAGATCTAACAAGGGACCAATCGAAACGTCGCGTTGAAGATGCTACATCAGGATTGGACGAACAGTCTCAATGTTACGCCTCCCGTTATTCGCCAATTCCTTCGTTCTGTATTGCATCAATTAACGTACAGTTTGTGACTTTGTATGTGTCAATATGATCAGCCAATGAGTGACTATAATTTTTTCAATACTGTTGTATATTCATAAATTTGGCTTCATGTCCCATGAATAGGAACTGCTTAGTGCGACTAATACGAGGTCTTCTCATTACTTGCGTGGCAAGTTTCAATCGGAGTTCGATTTCTAGGGCTATTCGAAGTCTCTAATTCCGAGTATTACAAAACCGTAAGTATGTCCCGCTGGGCTGAGTACGTTGAGTGACGCTAACTGTCAATAAAAAAGCATTATCTGGTTGTTGTTTTTTAGTTGATCTGCATCTACGGCTCGAACAGTCCTCTCAAATCAAGTATGTCGTTGCAACTCGATCAACCATTATGATTAGTCTCCTCTTGTTTCAGTCCAAAACGTGTTTGGGATAAGTATACAAGAAAGCATCTCAAATACCACTACAATAATCGAAAATGAGTTATTAACGTGTATATGACGTCCAACAGTGCATCAGTACCCGTAAGTGAGCAACAGTTAACTCAACGGACGATCTGGTTTGATAAGCTATCGGAATGTGGACGATAGAACTGACGAAATATAAAATTGCCTGACGAATAAATGTGAACAGTATCAGAGAAGATCGACTGGTATGAGCGTACTTCTGAAAGTGGTCATTTAAGAGGAATGTCAAACATAAAAAGCAATATTGAGAAGGATAAAATGGAGTCATTTTACATACATGCACCTGTAATGCTCAAGTTATGTGAGTTTTCGACCTTCACACAAACAGCTGGGCGACGACTGAACGATAATGAGCTGAGAAATTCGTGACAATACACAGCTAGATAGAAAGAAATGGGCATGAGCAGTTTGCCTCCGTTAGATGGTTTGGACCGGACAAAAATAGGACACTGCTCTTATTCGCAATATGTTACATCCATACACACATGCACTGGCTGAATATCCAGTGGCAAAGAGCGAGTGAAAACATCTATTACTATTATTTCTCTCTCTATACCGACCGATTGTATGGCTACTGAATACCGCTTGTTCATCCGATCAACAACTTATCCCACTAAACACAATGATAACGAGCTTGGCAAGGTATGTCAGAAGATAAATGTTGGTGATCGACTGGAGTACAGAAAACGGACTGACCAGTCACGATTTCGCCACAAGAAGTTGGAGTGAAGAGGAAACGTACAAGATCCCAGTGGTTGGTAGATCCAACGATCGCACGAACAGCTGTGCCATCCAAGGAAATCGCGATCCAGTCTATGGTTAAATGGAAAAAGTGAGTTCGTCTTTCTGGATTACACCGTCAATTATTTGAGCTCTGGAAACTCAATGCAAAGGTATTTGCCACCAATGCAGCCTGTCCAGATACTTCGAGATGATAGTGCAGTCGTCTACCGATAAAACACTACATTGGCGTTTAAATCGCCCTGCCGTCCTCGGGACGAATTCATGTCGGGTTCACCTTTGTTCAACTGTTTACGGTATTCGATACATGGTGTGAAACCAGGCGGAGTGGCGCCAGATGCGGCGAGATTGTCAGAAAATCGAGAAATCCAAAAACGGACGTTATTCCACATATACAGGCAAACTATGAATGAAGACGAATGCAGGTGCACAAACGTACAGTGGGTTGACAGCATCATCTCTGCTCTTCTCATGTTACTTCCGAAGAAGTCAAACGATGCTGACTGCCCATCTCATCTGTGTCATCCAACAGTGTCAAATGTGTACGTATGAAGCTCGCAGACAGAGTACTGAAAGCTACCACATCGATTTTTGTCCAAAAGTGCGTAATAATGATTTGTATCGTCATTTTCACCTTTCTGAGATATTTTAAACATAAAATAAAACAGGATATGATTCTTGCTACAATAAACCTGTGCTTGGTTTGATTTGACGGTTATAGTCATCTAGGTATGTATATCACGTGTAAGTGTAAAACAATGAGACAATATCTTACTCCCGATAGTCTCACAATGTACGTCATCCGATTTGCCATGAATTTACTGCAAAACAACAAACTACGTGCTACTAGAAGGTTTAAACAGCACAAGAAGAAGACATAATAAAGTAGGTTTTTTATCTGATGTAGGACCACAAAAAAAAGAATCCATTATCCTCCTACTTGTTCCAGCTTGGCCTTGGGATAGAGGAGGTCAAATCAAGTTGTTCTGATTGTCTAACATCGATATGTGCGGTGTGATCAGCAAGATAGGTAAACGTAAGCATAACTTTGGCAAGTAGATGCAGTTCACTCAGCTGCATGTTAGACAACGAACAAGTAGGCAAGGGTCGATGAGATCGATCGATAAAGTCCGTTCAACCGTTGACGGCCCATACGTTACCGTATGTTCATATGATCCAACAGACTGACCCACAGAAAGTTTGGGGAAAAGAATGGACTGGCGAATCACGACGAATCCTCATGAAACCTACATTGTCTAATTCGTGCTTGTTTTAACGCGCTGACCAGAAACGATGAGTCAAGATCAGAGTATCGTAGACAAACTTTATTGTCCCCGATTCGACTTGGTTCATATTAAATGTAGCTGACGGCCACTCAAGTAATTTCCAAAGCGCTTCTCGCTAGTTTACATGTAAATTGTGCGGTCAGCCTGACAAATTATGATCAACATAGTTGTTGAATAGAGTCAACGGTATGCATAATGAGTTCCTTCTCAAAAAGATTGGACAAGTTGAGCACTACCCATTAGGCGTTGGGGATAAAAGAAGAGAAGTCGGAACCTAAGTGAGCAGTGTTCATCACACACAAAATGTTCACGTCAAGGTTCGGATGCCAGTAGTCAGTGTGGACGAGTCCAAATGCTTCGTTTTTTTTATAAAAAACTTGAGTTTAGTGCTGAAAATTTCAACAAAATGAAAGGGCTGCAAACCCTTTTGGGTATGAAACATCAAAACGTAGCCGCTTTCTTAAAGAGTTGGAGTCTGTCTATACAGAAAACAGTCAACCAAAAATAAACAAACTTCACAATGAATGAAACACTTTGTAAACTCTAAGTACACCACCAACATCGCACACAACCAGTCTCCACACGACTCCACACCGACTCAACCAACGTACAGGCAACTGTCGGTTCAGCACCCTAAAGCTAGTGAAGTACACAGATACAAACACGAGGATGGTTGAATGCAACCACTAGAACACTGCCAATAAGTCGACTAGTTTCTTCCGTCCCAGAGATGAGACGTGTTATATATGGTGATTGATACCCTCTATGTAGACGTACTGATGGATGCAAAAAGAGTATCTGATTCTAACTGAAAAAACGAGTTAGGTTGAAACTGATCAATAAAAGCCCAGAACCGACGACGCATAGGTAAAATGAATTGTCATGGTTAGTTCCAAAGTACGCGTGGGAATACAGAATGAATCCGAAAACGATGTCGTGCAACCTATCTTTCGGTACTCATCTTTGGAATTTAATCAACTTCACAAATCTCTGTAAAAAAAACCCAGGACCCTCCATTTTGGTCTAAAGTTATCGTATAGCGGAAGTCAAGACCCATATCTGATGAGGCATTAATATCAGCGATGTTTTATGTTAGTGGCGAACCAGGCAATTTTGTATGTAAGTGCACGTTTACAAGCAATCAAACAAAACCCTAGGACGACATGGAGTGCTGTGTAGTATTCGGATAGCGTACTGGCGACCACGCCCGACTACCAGACACAGGGTAACAGGTTCCAGTCTCTGGGTATCACATTTACTACTCCTATCTCAGTTTGTATGGTCTGGTGATATTCAGCTTTCATATGTGACCCGGTATGCAGCATAGTAGAAAACACTTTATGGCGCGAAATTTGAAATTCTAAACTTAAATTACTCAGAAGTTTACCAAAAAAAATCGGACCTGGTAGCCATTCTATTAAATCGCTACCATGACAACGTTTGCCAGACGTGTGACATAGCCGTTTTCGTTCAGAATTAAAGAAATCTGTTTCTAAACACTGAGGCTTTTCAAATTAAAACCAACATGGTAGACTGATAGTGCAAGCACGTATTCGAAATTGTTCCTACAAGTACGTCATTTAGTCTACATAAAAGGTTAACACAAATCAAGCCACAAAGTTCTCATTTCCATAAGAAAAACCAGCTGCAAGTTAACGAGACAATAAACTGTAGATTGAACAAAACACACGTTCAAAAACAGCTTTCCAAACCGTGTAGGCAAAGTAGCATTGTAGGTAGTCCCACCATAATATGGCCTTCCAGCTCGCAACCATCGTTTTGTGGTCCGCATCCCTGAGGTTTTAAGCTGGAATCAACATGGTTAACAATTTCACATCATTTTAGCCCCTCAATAACTACCAAACAGGCTTACGCAGAACGGAAATCACAAAGAACCACCTTCACTTCGTATCATGGACTGATTGGCCAGAGCTGGCAAGCTCAACAATAGTGGATAGGTGTTGACATACTGTGAAAATCAAAATGGCGAATAAATTCCGAGATGGTGGTGGAGTCTTCACCAAATGGGAAGCTAATGTTAACTAAGAAACACAACTACTGATTACTGAACGATCCTCACGAGTTGAAAAAAAGCGAACGACGGGATGAAAACGATCAAAAAGGTTCTCATCATAGGAAACCCTGCAGATACGACTTTTGTTCGAGGAGTGCATGACTGCATGTGAGTAAGAATAGGCAGTGGAACATGAAAAAGATCCAGATACACACACACATCTTCTAGGCAAAATCACGTATACATCAAAGAATATAGAAATTCATAGTGAGACAGGTTTAAAACACATGGAAATAACCAATCGTAATCTACCAATCTAAAAACCCTACAATCATTCGGGGATCTAACAAAACTGCAATACACGCATCACTCAATCAACTACTGAGAAAAGATACGACTTGACATTGGTCATAAATGTGTCAAACTGCATTTGACAAACTCAAATCAATGCTTACAATCAATCTTCTTCTCATTAACTGTGATTCTAAGCTGAAAATCCTAGTTTTAATATGTTAGAGCCACACTATTTGCATTTTTGCTGGGGATCTAAAAAAAAGTGATGATGCACGTAACACGAGTGTGCCAAAAAAGAAGTATGCGCAAAAACGAAAGCCTAGAAATGAAAGTCACTACGAAAACGTTCTTCGAAGCGCTTCACGCTACTCACAGATCATAAATAGTCAATTTCTATTTTTGACCCTAAAAAAAGGTATTCCAGTGTACTCAACCAATTGACAACAACCGTGATTGACTGAGAGTTTAAGCCCCAATACCGAGGTATCTATCCTGATTGACCGGCACACTATTTCGAAAGAACGTAGGATTGTAGCTGCCACTGCAAACAATGAGGACGTTCACCAGATCGTTACTGATGACATTCGAGCAGTATAAATCACCTTCGAACAGGTTAAGTCAGCCAACTGGAAGTTAAAAATCGATTTAGTGAATCTTCAGTTGGGCAACTCGATCGGATGGAGAATCGTATCAGTTCCTCCCGCTTCATTAACCACTTGCGATTATAAATTCATGCTTACTATCTGCGGATAGTATGGTCGTCTCAGTAACGCTTTATCAAGCTGTTCTAAAATAGCAATACACAATTCATTTGTGGATTGGCACGAAGCTTTTACAAAACGTCTTGGTTATTTGTTTGACATCAATGTTGTGACACAGTTAGTGGTTAAAAGTTGTTCCCCTTGCGCTCGGTGCACTACAGTTCTGACAAAAGTTTCATTAAAATCTTGATACTATCCAAAACAACCGTAATAACGTCTATATGTCGATAATGCTACGTTACTCGCCGGGACCAAGTGTTTCGTTGTATCCGGCCTGCGAAGGGCGAATGATCGAATCTCCGCCATAAACGGTAGCCGACTACTTTACAGAGAAGACCACAATGCCAACAAGGTAAGTCAAAGGTTGGAGTCCGCTGTTGAGCACACTTAGGCCGTCGAAAAATTGCCTTTACTGTAATCCACTCAAAGGAATACACTCCACTGCCTCGACCGTTAACCTCTGGAAAACTCGGTCACTCATGATATCTAAAATTTTACCTGCAGCTGTAGTGACGTGCACATCACCAAATCGGACCAAAACTTATGACATGAGAAAGCGGAGCATAGTCCGACATGTCTAATGACGCAGGATGGATAGGCATCTCAATATTCGAACAGAAACCCGGTATCTTCGATCGCAAAACAAGTAACCATAACGTGTCGTACGGTTGACCTAGTCTCTTCATCTGCCGTCTTATTTGGTGAACACAACCCTAAAATGCAGAGGTTTACTGTAGCAAGATAAATTAAGAGTCACAAACTGGGTTTTGCTAGCAGAGTGTTGAAACACCAAATCTCGTTGTCGTGATACAGAAATTAAGTACCACACTTTGTTAATGCACCCACGTGACGTCCGTTTGTTCATTATCGTCGTCACACAACAGACCTCAGCGAATGAACGTTTCAAGCAATCAACTGATCAGGAGAGACAAACTGCATGTATTTTGCAATGTCTTCTTGCAGTCTTGATGAACTGGGCAGAGACAGTCCACTGTTTAAGGGTCTCGTTGTGGTCGATATTCATTTCCAGCAGGCGGAGATTTTGCCGACGACTAACGCCGTCAATTCGGACTGTCCGGTACGCTTGAGACAGACAGCAGCAAACAAACAGATGAGCAGTTCCACTAACTTTCTGCTTTGCATGGCATTGACCATTTCATTTCTCCGCCGTGTCACCCATAGTCTGAATGACAGGAGAAATGTTTAACGGCAAATTCACATGAGAGTTTATTAGAGTAAATAGGAAGACAAAAATTGACGGTGAAATTCAAAAATTTTCCCTCAACAATAGAATAACACCTAATCCAAATGTGACCGGTAGTCGGATAACAAGTAAATTTCGGAAGACAGATGCGCACCTTCTCTGGTGCGTTTTGAGACAGTAAAGCAAACGATCCTGAGGAACATCCGTACGGAGGAAAAGCTCAATCGCCAACAAGGTGGTAGAGAGTGAATATTCTACATCAGAGCTCCAGTAATTGTTTGACGTTTTAGAAGCTGACTTTCAAAATGTCCAGATAAACCAACCGATGAGTTGGGAGCAAAACATCCCATTCGAAATGGTAGTAAGTACCCGGCAATATATTCAACGTGTCAAACAGAAGCGGCCGCAAAAAACAAATACCGACGAAATAGACACCATCGAGATGTCGCCTGTTCTGCGTGACATACTGACGGATATTTGTAAACTACCGTAGGTATTTACAACAAGCCTAGTTCCATTTGACAAGTGAATTACGCAATCTAGACAACAGTCAACTGAGACCAGAACGTCAGTTAGGCCATTCAAGGTCAATCCAAAGTATCTGTCTAGTGAGTAACACATGCTTCTTCAAAAACGGGGAATATTAGGACCAAACTACTTGTCCAAAGCCCCAAGCTAAACTGTATTACTCCCAAATGTGACACACTGCTCATTTCCAATGAATTTATCACCAATGGTTTTATCTTTTGCAGTTTAACCGACTCCTGGTTAGTCATTCGTTTACATATCAACTATGTCCATCTGTGATTGGGTATCATTTCAGCCTGGGGCTCCATTTATCACTTTGCCCTTGCGACACACGTGATCTGTTGTCTACCACAAACGGTGGAACTAGAGGCTGTTAACCAATCGCATGAGACCTGTAAGTCGAACTATCCATGTAATCTTTGCATGACAGTAGAAACGTGGTCCGAGAGTGACGAATAGTTAAATGGACAAGTTGTTCTGCCTATCAGACAGTAGACCTCAAGTGGAATGAACACGTGAATGAAACGACCGTTCACCAACGCGTTTTCCGAAGAATATGGATACGCGACAGACAGACCATATTTTGAGAATGCATGGTCCGTGATGATCAGGTCATGTATTTCATAGATCAGGTGGGTGTTTGCTGCATTGAACATCACTTACTCAGACTGTCAGCGGTTGGATAAAACCTGGAGATGGTCACATGATGATATGGCTATTGCTAGACAAACAGTTGTTTTTGGAAAATGCTGTTTTTAGCCCATTGTTCCTGATCGAGGAAAATGCACATACGTCATAAGCAAAGGGTACTAATTTTCTAGGCTGGACAATGTTTGCAAATTCTTCCATCGACCCTCTCTTCACATTCACTGACTCTCAGTAAATTCACACTAACACATACAGTCAGCTTCGGACCAATCACCCTTTGCATAAACAAACAAGAGCGAACCCAGAAAATCAACCGACCGATCAATCAAATGGATCGATTACTGAACGCACATACACGCAGAGTATGTGAATATGCACATCATGAGAGTGCTACCAACAAGGTCGTCAGCGTGAGTGACTATGAAAGGTACGGGTTCAGATAACACAGGAATGGTATGCAACAAACAAACAATAGCATTCCTAAAGTCTTTTGCATGTGTCGTAAATTCCAGTTTCACGACAGAATGCAGCGTCTTTTGCATACATCTAGGTTTTTACAGCGCTCGCAAACCATGGCCGATATTTCCACATTGATTGAGGGTCTTCATTTGTGTAAATGAGTCACAAACCAAGATGATGTGCTTAAAACTGGTAAAATTTTCGAGTCAAAAAGAATACGAAAATTTTCCCGATAAAGTGTACATCCCTGATCGGGTCGAAAGTTGCGGTTCGGTTCTAACGCTTATGAGGCAAACGGATTAAGGACTATTCATCCGGCATCATATTAGGCAGGACCGAATCGTCACACTTGCGTGTAGGTAATGCTCAGGTTGTCCGGCCGCTTCTTATAAAGACACGATCATTGTCCGATTGATTCCAGATGAAGGAATTCTGAGTCACATTAAGAACAGACTTTGGTTGTCAAGCTCGTAGCAGGTCACCGGTAGAGACGCTTAGAGTTCGGGCTCCGGTACCATGAATGTTTTTCACTAGGGCAGCTCACATAACTTCACATCTTCACAAGTTGTTACGTTTTATACACCCGGAGAGATGGCAGCAAATTTATTGTAGTGAAAACTTCAACCTAGCTTTGAATGTGCTGAGTAATGTGTTAGTCATTATTTACAATATAAAGAGGGTATTGATCTGAACATGTTGAATGATTATTTGGACATTAGAAAACATTCATTTCAGGAATAGTTATTCATATGCTGTACAAGGCCGGTCTGACTTAACTGTGCGGATCGAGAAACAATAGCACAGGCAGAATAGGTCAAGCGAATTTGTGATAATGATCAACGTCTTTGACTGTGTATAAGGTGACGCACCAATGAACGACCGGTTAACCTCAGTCGTTTGCCGTCTGCCACTTATGGCAGGAAAAATCAATTTAAATTAGCCGTGAGCATAATGATAGAAATGATTAACTACTATGCACATGATAGCGTAAACCAAAAACGCAAACGCAGCAACAACAATTGACAATAGCTATGTTTACTCCTGAAGAAATTTTCTATCTGATCTGTGCCCAAATATATAGGCAAAGCACTACTGCCAAGCGACTGTAATTGAACACTTAGGCACATGATGATTCGGTCAGGTCTTACGTGGAGCCAGTGGAGTTTTTGATCAAGAGAACATCGTCTCACAAGTATGTGAACTGGGACATACAAGCCGGCCCGGTACGTTAGTAATTACCTCCGACGGGAATGAAACTCACGCTCTTGAGAAATGAAACGCCCAAAAATCGTTTGGCTGAAGGTGGAAACTGAAGTGACTAAATGAGACTGTCGCTGAACTTGAAACGGATCACAAACATACCAACAATCATAGTACAGCACAAGTGTTTCCACTTCGGTTGATCTCTTGAACGCAGTGACCTATTCTGAGGTGGACAGCACTAACACTCTTAAGTTAGTTTCGTGTCGGCCATAGTGTTTCATTGCGCCTACTCACTGGTAACTAGGACACAGATGAACACGCGTAAGTCCGAAAATAGATCGAATGCCAATTCAGGAACGTAAAATAAATACAGTTAATAAAACAAACAAGTGGACGAAAAAAAGAAAGTTGAACGAGATGTAAAACAAGGGTATAAAAAAGGGGGGCGCTTTTGTCAGTTTTGAATTGCATGGAATTGTTGGAATTGTTTGTCGTGGTTTGTCAGGGTATTTTCTTTTCATAAAAAAGGTGTGTACAAAAACACCTAATGACAATCACGGTAACAAATACAAACATTTCCGTCGCTGAATTCAGCCTGTAGCTGATATTTCAGGCTAACAGTTCTCAACAACTTTTAAATTGTAACCAACAAACCGGGAAGAACTAAGAGAAACCAAACTTGACGTCATACCAGGTTACCGGCTTCTCTTGTGTAGTTCCTTAGCCACGCTAAAAAGTATGATAGTCACGAAATGAGCATGAATAAGATGTGTTCCGGCCACTTTAGCCGATGAAGTGAAGCTAACTCAAGCCCTATGTCATCACTGTCCAGATAATGCCGCTACCATACACGAACAACAATTTCCAAAAATATGTCCGACCTCGAGCAATACTATTGATGAGCTCCAAACAATGAGTAAACTGCGAGTCTGATGGTGAGTATTTAGAAGTCCATCAACTCAAATTTGTCTATCTGTAGACGGAAACGTCGATGGTCTCATGCAAGTGTTGTTTGGTGAAGCTGTCGTTACCAAGACTCGAGCCACACGACCGAATTCAGCCCGCAAACAAAAGCCAATGAATCAAGTAGAGCTGAACTTTACCACGGTGTTTGGGTAGAAAATTTGACTTCCATTCCGATGTCTCACACACCTAAGACGATTAGTTTTAGCCAAGTTGCTTCTTTTGGGGGAAAACTTCACTGGTATGTAAGCGGTAAAATCCACACACATCGCATAAACGCCTCCATAGTCCTAACCTGCAAGGCAACAAAAACAATCTTACACTGAAGGGATAGAAACACATGCCCGCAAGTTACTCACCAAGACAAACGAGGAAGAACGAGAAAAAACACTGGCCAGTGTCACTTACTTTGTGATAACTCGAAGCTATCAGTTCCTGGATGGACGGAAGTACGCCTAGGAACAGTATTCGGAAAAAGAGACCCCTCAGATGTGCGATGAGGGCGGAACGGAACACGACTTCGATCGGAGGGGTTGACTATCCGATCCAACGAACCAAGTTGGGGATGACATCGGCCTACTTCCAATGCAGCACGGGGACCAATCAAGGATGGTCTCCTGTCTGTATTGTATGCCGGAATTGTGGATACGTAGACTATTTGTAAGAGAAGAGAAAAAACCACTGAAAGCTTCAGACACGGGAAACGTCACCGATCAGAAAGTCACCATAAATGCGTAAACATTTGGGCATGTCTGATTTAACGGGCCTTTCCTTTTCCAAACGTTCTAATACGACTTGACTGCTTGACCTGAGTACCTGCTATGCGGCTTCACCCAGTCTACTTGCGCGGAGACAAGAAGAACACGATTGCGGAAAAGCACGCTGTATTGCCGACTACCAGTTCGACCAAATGAATAAAATGTCAGTCAATATATATCATGAAATAGTGGCCAAATATGGCCATTTACTTGTTGAATTACTGTCCGCTTGTTTAGGCCACTTCGTTACCAAATGATCAAGTAAGGCCAATTTCATAGGCGTTAGTTTCTCGGGCTAGCGTGACACCCACGCTCACTTGCACGTCTCCTGCTAGTTGGTCCGACGTGCCCCTCAGTGCTTTGTTCATGTCTGATTTCATCAGCCGTCACCAATGTCCTGACTAGATTGTTTTGATGGATTTTCCTCCTAACAATGTCCCAATTCTAAGGACTACTAACGACGGCATGTTTGAAAACAACTTGTGAAACCATATTTCACGACAATAGCTATAGTCGGTTTATTATTTGATGATGCAGTGATTCACTTAGGAAGAAACACTATTATTACAAGGTACGGAAATTGTGTACTGGATACTTCCATTGACAAAATGTGCCTCACAGAGTCATACAAGAAACATTTCTGAAGGTTTAGAATGTACTCATCACAACCCAGCCCACTCTCCCCAAGTGTCATAGTCTTGTTGGGCCCTGTACATCTTGCTTACGCATTAACATAGGGGTAGTTCGTTACGATATGTTTATGGACAAACTTCACACATTGTACAGGTGAATTAAAATCTTGCCTATACCCGACTAGAGAATCAAGTGCAAGTGAGTGGTAAGCCACAGAAACTGTAGGGCTCAAAAAAAAAACGTTCCTGTGAGTACAGTCATAAACTATCCAATTCAGTTTCGAAGGCCTTAACATTTGATGTTGAGTCTTCTGAAAATTGCTCCAGCAAGTATCATCTTTGAATGGCAACAAAATTTATACAGATGTCCATCTTGTCGTGACGCTTTATCATCCTGTCTACAAAACGTTCCTGATGACTATTTTGCAAAAATGACGTACGTAGGATTAAACGTAGATCAGAGATCGTGTCCTGTGTATACATGCTCACAGCTCTACCGATTAAGTAGTTTATAACGTTTTTCTTTTTTTTGCGTTAATGGAAACGTTGCTGGAACAGTTGTACTAGTCATTCTACACAACCTTCCTATAAAACAGATCCATCAATAGAGCACGGAAACAGAGGGCGTTCAGGAAAGCTAGTCGATTGATAAATTTAGATTTTATTGTAAATGTTACGTTAGTGTGAGCTGAGCTGAAAATGGCTAGGAGTTCCGTTAGATTAGCGTGCTCACTAGTCACATATCACTTATAAAAGCTGTATCTTGTAGCTGGTCATTTTCGAGCTTTGTGATGAAGATGATTATAAAAAGAGGTTCCGCTGAGGATTCCACCGTCACATAACCTAAGTGTAGATAAACTTCCTCGTTGAGTTTAAACTGTGTGTTCCGTAGAGGATATACGAAACTGTAGACTGTCGCTTGCAATATGCTCACCTAAACAGTCCATGATCTCTTTCAGTGGATCATGTGTAAACAAGAATGACACAGCATTTGTTGTCCAGTTAAGCTAAGTCCACTGACTGTAATAAAAACTAGGGAATAGAAGTTCCGTACGCCAGGATTTGATATCAAAAAGGTGCGATAAATCATTTAACCAATGAGTTGTATGGTGAATTGTACATGTTCAGAATAGACTGAAAAAGTATCCCCAATTTGTGAATTTGGAGTAAGCCTGGGGATGGAGGAGTAGATTGTCCAACTTTATTTCACAGTACGCATTAGGTTCGATAATGCCCAATGTATTTGAGGGGTATCATAATACTCAGTTCTCATTTTCCCGAATTTAATCCTTTCAGTTGTTATAACCCTCATTTTTTCTGTGTAACCTGCCTTACTGATTAAAGCTATTCAAAGTTTTATCCCCCAGCTGAAGCGTATAATGTCTTCATTCTTCCACAAGGTTTCTGTCGCTAAGATTTTTTATTTCGTTAGTAAAGACTTCGAGATGGGAGTACCGTGTTGGTCTTTAACAGAGAAGAAGCGTAAAGGAATGAAATAAATTTCCGTGATACGACGTGGGCACGTGATGCAAAATATGCTTGAGTTTATGTGATTTCAGCATATTCCCCAATCCGAACAGTGGATTTCAGAACCCGGAGGTTGTGTTAACTGCGTTAAGCTCGGAATTGAAAGGTGACCACTACAAAGCTCGAATTTCATGAAAAAGAAACACTTCAGGTCAGTGTAAGACGCGTGTAAGATCGCGTGTTATGCGTTAATGGCTTAATGAGTGTCAAAATATTTCATTGAGTAAAAATCTCCGCTAACAGACAGTCAACATTGATGACACTTATTCGATTCTCTGCCAACAACCTCTATGGTCACGATGTTTTGTCCCAAAGGAGTATCATACGATATTAGTTAATTAAAACCACTGAGTTCAGCCAATCTGAACTAAAGCACGACTGTTCGTGTGCGACGTACTTAATCCGCCATGGTCAACCACACGTATCGGTAAGTGGATTATGAAGGGTTTCCTGTTTTAATGATTGAAAATTGGTGTATATCACACCGAACAGAAAAACACAACGGTAAAGTATGTGCACACAGAGCCAAAGAGAAGTACCGACGTCCAAAGAAGAAATTGAACAGCTTATAATCCCACATGGTATACTGATCGGGGATGTTCATTGTAACTAGACCTATTATGCAATCCCACTGCCGCAGTAAATTCGGTGAGCACTGACCGCATGACCCAGCATTCATGTCCCCGGGCCTACGATGAGTCGCGATATCACTGGATAATAAGCACATTTCACATCACTCAGGTGAATGAAATCGAGTTAAGAATGTGAGAAACTCGGTTGGTAATATCGATGTTTCGGTGGCTCACCATCGGTCATAACTAAGCCGAAGTGATTCTAAGGATGTGGGGAACTGGGCGATCAAAGGATTGAATGTCAAAAGCACTAAATCCTGTTGTCCAATCCCCACCACCATCACTATCACCACCATCGTAGACAGCAACACACCAGTAGTTCACACTGATGCTTAACTGCTATACAATCACGAAGAAGAAAAGCAAACTCTGGCCAAGAAAAAAACAAGCAGGAAAGGGGATTGAACCACTAAAAAAGGCTACGTCTCTATTCAAACATTCAGCATTAAGGTGGAAATAAGACGTCGTCAGTAAAGCGGCTTTCTGACAACTTTCACTGCCCTGCATCACTAAGTGTACTTAGTTTACAGAAAACACGACCAAACAACAACAGTCACGACAATGAGCTCGATTAGCCGCCATCTCACCTAACGTCTCCAGTCACCAACTCTGTGATCCACGAGGTCTCTAGCCCGAGAGACTAACCCAGTCTACAGGGGGCAACCCGTTGGTCTCATTCCACTGTACCATGTCATCATTTATTCACCTCGTACCGTACGCCAGTCAGTTGCAGCATCAGTAAAAAGAGTGTTTAGTGTGGCAGACGACTAGCTGGCATCCTTACTGCATGACCTAACCATCTAATTGTGTGAAAATGTTAGGATTGAAAAATACTCGCTTGGCAATCACCCGCTTCTTAACTCCTTCGTTGCATATTTGATGGTGCTATTTGATGCGAGCAACTGAACGCAGACATCGATGAACAAACACCTGAAGACGGTTCACGTCTTCCATCTTGATCGGCCAGGTTTTGCAGACGTTGTTATCTTATATACGCGACCTTTAAGAATTAGAGAGATATCTCGCTGTCGCCAGAGACGTCACAGATTGGCGAACACCGCCCTAACCTTGGAGGTATGCGCTTCTATTTCATCCCGTACACTCCCTCCACCGTTGCAGATGCACCTTCCCAAGTACATAAATCGATCAACAACCTCCATAACTTCATTATCCAATAATAAGTCTACGTAATCACAGAAATCTAGCATAAGCACCTTGCACTATGAGGCTGCAAAGCGCAATCCGAAATATTTGGTAGAACGCAAAATAGCGTCTAGCATTGTTTGTGCCGCTTGAAAGTTGTCAAACAGCAACATCATGTCGTCAGTACAATCAAGATCAGTCAGTTTTCCACCAAGCAGGAGATCCACGCCGGCATTTTGTGACTGCCGCAGACAATCCTCCATTATTTCGGACGAAATTGAACAAAAATGGTGAAAGTGGACAGCTTTGAAGTAAATCGCTCCTGGTGCTGAAACTGTCAGACAGTTCACCGTATTCTCTAACCTAAGCTAAAGTATGGAAATAAAGCGTCGACAGTATGTTCACAAATTTGGTCGGTACACCCCTGCGTTTAAGCGAATCCAAAAATGTATATCCATCCATCTAATCGAACGCATATTTACAATCAATCGTTGGCCGACGGTGCGTACGACGATGCTCCGGAATTTGGCGAAAGGTAAAAATCTGACCACTACATCCTCACCTAGGACGAAACGCTGCCTGTTCTTTCCTAGTATCTTTCCTAATATCTAGTATTTCTTCAACATTCTCCATCAGGCAAGCCTCATGATCAGCAATCAGGCTACGCCTCAGCTTACTGCCGATAGCCCTCTCCTAAACGTGTTGTAGGAACCGTCAGGAGATATATGTTCCGTCTGGTACTTAACAACTCCATGAACTTCTCTGAGATCCAGTGTTTGTTCAACCCACGAACCACCGTGCTGCATGCTAAGGTACCCATTTCATGAATGACCTATGACATCTGGGTCCAGCAGCCATTAGGATCTTCCGGGTGAGAATTGACAAGCTGGTTTTCTAGGCTAGTTTCGTACTTACGCTTTACTGACAGCATGGTCACTTTCTCAACAACCAGTCCGTTGTAGTCGATGGAGTCGTTGCTCAACAGAAATAAAAACGAGACGACAACGTACAAGTACATGCTCTACTAAGAACAACAGTCCTGAATAGAACCCCGTCACCTATAACTAACAACTATGTGATCTAGCTGAGACTAGGCTTAATTTGGTGAAGGCGGGTGCCAAGTATAACAATGACGCGTATGCTGCCTAAAACTAGTGCTGGCTAAACATTGCCTATGCTCAGCGCACAGTTGAAACAGCCGCCCGCCAGTGTCTGAGTCATGTGATGCTTTCTCAAACCTGCCGCCTAAACCAGACTCGGCCTCACTAGAGCGGCCGGCCTGAACGTATATGTCTCCAGTCAGAACGATAATATCAGAGCCATATGTCGACTGACAGAGAGCGGTCAGATCCCAATAAATGGTATCCTTGACACCGACGTCACTACAGTCAGTAGGAGCATAAGCAGACACAATGAAAAGATTTCTGAAAGTTTCGCGCCTCGAGCCGGCCTTAACAAAATCTACTAATTGTGGGGCACAAAGTCTACCATTAACGGGAATTCAATCTATTAATGCGGCTGCGGCTGTCGTCATGAGGACTATACATATTCCAGCCCAACTGGTAGCAGAGCCCGTGGAGTCACTCGAACTGTATCGGGTAGACAGTAAGGGTGCTGTTAGTTACATACGTTGGCTATTGTCCTGGATCCTAGTATCTGAAACACAACAGAAATCGAAATTTAACCAGTCTGGCGTTTGTGCGAGAACGGCCTGTTGAAATATCTGTTTTAGACTGCGAACGTAGAAAGCACCCACATTAATTCGCACTCTCTCTTAGCAAGAGACCAGAAAGACCTGGGACCGGATGGTAAGAGAAGGGGTTTACCGGTACAGTTTTACTATGGTTAGCTGTCCGTTGTGGGACATGCAGAGTAATCACCAGAAATAAGGGTCGGGAGGGGCCTGAAAGCCAAATTTGATAGGACAGTGGAGAGAGGGGTCAACAGTAGCATGTTTTCGCATATCCACCCCACGGTATGCAGCAGACAGGCTCAATTCGGTTTATAATGCGAGACAGCTGATGCAGTACGGATCGTTGGTGTTGTGAATATTCATGGTTGTACGTGGGCTGAGATACAGCCAGGATGCTCAGACCAAAAGAGTAGAATAATTAGGATCGTCAACCAAAGCCTTCAGCTCAAAGGCTTGTACTGGAAGGCAGTGGGTGGGTGGCAGTCTACGAAAATCAGTAATTTTCCGGAGAAAGTTGCTAACCTTCTTTCAACCTCCAAAATGAAGGACCAAGAGATTGTAGTTTGTCAAAACCTCGGCCTATTGGCTTGTTTGATATCAGCGACTCTGTCGCTGTGATCGTATAGTCTGACCCAATAGGTCGTCGAGATGTGCAAGCCGTCACGCTGCGTTAAGGTCCAGTCTCGTTATGACGTTGTCGAAACGTTGCCGCAGTGTACAGAAGGTGGAATTGCTGTAGGTTATGTAGTGTCAATTCAGAGCTGGCTGAGTTTGTTACCGTAATCGTGAGGAACACTCGATCCCTTCTACTGGTTAAATTTTTAGGATGCGCATTTTCAAGAGTTTGTATTAATGCCAATTGACAAATTATCAAATGGAGTACGGAAGAATGACAGTCACTAGCGCAATGACCTTTGCAACAAAAGTTTTAGTGACTGATTGGATATTGCCAGAAGTTACGACAGGACGAGTAAATTCTATCTACCGCAATGGTGAGTGTGTCGAACGGACGAGAAACTGAAGGTACCTGGAGTGATTTGAAAAGATAATTACGGCGGCTGGATAAATCAAACCCTAATACTAAGTAGAACATGGTGTAAACTGCTTTCTAAGATCAACACACTGTGGTCGAAGTGATTACCAACCTTGTTCGAAGGTAGAGTGGACCTCTTTTGAACTAGATAAAAGTTACTATGTAGTTGAGGTCAATTTACTTTGCCATCTGTTTGAGAAAGTCTCAGAGTAAATCACAAAAAGGTAATCAGCAATATGAACAGGGTCAGGATGTGTGTCTGGAAACCAATTAACTCTCCGCTAGTTGGCACAAACTTGATTAGTGCACAAGAAAGAATTTACCCTCGAACGCCAATGGAATACGGATTTGTGTAACGGATAAATGGCAAGCTGAACACCACTCATTCAAACAGAGTACCCAGTCAACCACCCATTAAAACAAATATTGGATCCGAGTTCTGGTGTTCTTACAACTCGTCAGCGGATTAATAGGGATTTAAACTCCGGTCCAGGTGGTTTGGAGGCAACGATTCTGGTCCATGTGATTCCGGCCCCACGTTAGGAACGGCCGAACTATCAAATTTCAAGGCTTAGTCATATTCGATTGTGAGTAGTGTTCAGGGAGCCCAGCCTCCGCGAGAGCAGAAACGACAACTGTTCAGCTACGTCCAAACAACGCCTTCGACCAGGGCTTGTCAACAAGCAAAGATTGCAGAAATCACAATAAATCATTGACTTCATATTGATAAGTTGTTGAGGATATGCATGATACAAACTGAAATGACGACGAAAGAAGGGGACTGGGCAATTCACCTGGGAACAGAAGGTAAAATAAAATGCGAATAATATTCAACGCATAACTTTTCGTTGAAAATAAAAGTCAAAAGTGCCGGTGATCCCTTCATGTGCTATCTCCACTCACGTCCGCAAAACGACATGGAAACTGTCGGCAAAGGCATGATAAAACAAGAAGCTGCAGCAACAGATCACGTTAAACAGGAAAAGATCATAAAAACAGGTGCATATCTAACATGAACCAAAAGAATAGCATATATTAACAAGAGAGGAGTAAGAGTAGACGACAGAAGACAAGATTCGTGTGGACATAAATATGTGATGCTCCGGGGTTGGATGGCACAACCATAGCGAGGTGTGACGGTTGCACAAACGAACACCAGGAAACTATCAGAAGCTGTCGCTGCATTGACAAACCACCACATTCACTTTCAACTTCTTCCTCTTTTGCTACTACTTACACGCTCTTCAAGCCAAGACAACCGTTAAACATTGGTGCACTGAAAGAGGAACAGGTCAGCAAGCTGCTCTAGAGAGCACCCTCTCGAGTCCGTTGTTTCCCCGAAACGCGCCTTTGTGACCCTAGCAATGTTCTTCATTTGAATTCGTCCTTGGATGATGCTGTGGGTAAGCGGTTTACCCTCAGTGTATCTGATGACGATGAGGTCGAGTCTTGCGGTCAAGCTGGAGTAGGGGTTTCACTGAGCTCTAAAGCACAGCAGAACGTGTTCGATTGGATCCCAACGAATGGTCGTCTATGGGCTGTCAGAGTTCAGCCAAAGTCAGTCGACACAGACTCGAAAGACGTTTGTAATTTGTCCCATCTGTATATTCCACAACAGACAGTAATTCAGATGCCGTCAAGAACGGTGCCTTCTTTGATCTTCTGAAATAAATTAAGCGCTCAGATGTCGTTGTAATTAATGGTGATATGAGTCCACAATTCGGTCGTCCTACTCCAGACGAGAAACGGCTCCATGGTATGTTCGGTGTTCTTGTGCGACACACTAGCAATGGCGATCAGGTATTACAATTGTGCGCATCTCATGGACTCCATACACCAAGTGGCGCATTTTAGCGCAGACGATGAAAATAAGCCACATGAGGACCACCTTGTACAATTCAACCATGGGCGCAAACTAACAGTCATAGGCTGCGCCACTCCGTAAAAAGGTTGTTAACGTTGGGGAAACCAACTCGACTCAGATCATCCCGTTTTTCGTTTCCGCCTCCAAATATCGGTTTCTTTGGGATCAGCTCCTAGCAGTTATGAAGTACATTGCTACAAACTGAGCCACAACAGTACATAAAACGCTTATCAAATAACGCTCGTAATTAAACTGTCCAGGTCACAGCAATAGAATGATCGAAACGATCACTAAACAAAAATCCAAACAGTACTTAAAGCCCCACGTGAAGGGGTCCATTATAAAACGGCAGTGTGCATGGGGTAAAAGTGGATTTCTGCTAATTCGGCAAAATTTGAGCGAAAACGTCCACTGGCTTACCTTGATTTTGAACAGCTTAAATAAAACCCAAACCCAGAGTCAGCCTGAGGACAGTGAAGCTGACAAGAGCAAGCGAGCCAAGAAGATGAAGGCATTTTCACCAAAGAATAACTAGGCGGTTTTTTCTCTAATTCCTGGTTGCACTGTCCACCGGTAATGTTTCAATGAGGCTAGATGCGAAAAAGAGGACTCCCGAATTTATAGTTTGTCACAACGAGTTGACAGACGGGCCGACCTCTTCGAAGAACATTTCAACTACCCTCAGCCAGTTTGTTCAGGTTTAGATTATGGAGATTGTGTGGTTAACCACGGCACTCCAGACGACTATCTTTTGGAAACTGAGGTGATTTGGAAGCTTACATTATTTAAAGATGATAAAGCCCAAAGTTCGGCCGTACTTCCTCTAGCACTTTTCAAAAGTGATGGTGACAGATTGCTGTCTGAACTGACCACAACCCTGAGACTGGAGAGGTGCCCCATAACTAGTGCTTATCAACAATCACTTCCACCTTCGAAAAGGTGTCAAGACATTATGTGGCAGTCACACGGGTATTAACATTTTCGCTGTCGTATCTAAGATGGTCAGATGTCTCACAAGGCAACGACTTCTGAAACACAGAGAAAACCATACAAGGGGAGAACAGACAAGTTGACGGCCTAGTCGCAAATTTACCCATCACTTATTCACCTCGGGGCATCGGCAGTTCCTTCATCAGTCAACGGACGCTTCATTTTTGAAGTTGAACGCAGCTTTTGACGCGGTTGTTATACACAATCTTTAGGGCTATCTCCGTCGCAAAGTGAAGTATGTCAATTTGTTGACTTCGGTGTATGTCCACTCTGAGTGAAGAGTGCGCATTTATGGTAGACTACCCCGAGCCTTCTCCTCATCAAGTGGCGTTCGATAGAAGTGTTTGTTCTTTATATTTCTTTCCAACTTTGTGATATTCTGGAAGAGACACTCAGAAGTTTCGAGGATCTCGAAGTGGACCTTCTACCAGGCAGTAAACTGACGACATTGCTTTGCACATTTATTCTGCACGGAACATGCACACTACAATGAATCGGTTAAATGGAATGGCCGGGACGTACAGTATGTACCTTGTACCTTCAAAGTTTGAAGTGTTGTTACAAGATTGAATTGCCACTGACTCTGTCTTTGTTATTGTTGGCAGATCGCTGCAAACTCTCGGTCGCCTTAACTATCTGGTTAGTGGGATTTCATCAGCCTGCGACATCACTGGCGAGATGTCCACGAGGATATCGGTGGTACGTAGTGCGTTTACCAATTTGCGTCTCTCATGGCTTTGCAAAGACGTTTATTTTTCATTCAGGTTTGCTCTTCGGATCGAAGACCTGTTCCATTCATGCAGAAGATGCATCTAGAATGTCGATATTCGACCAACGTTGTCTTTGCCAATTAGTGTGTATCAAATGGACTGACTGTGTGAGCGACGCGACAGTCCGTTGGCGTGTGTGGGATATATGCAGGTTCGCAACCGATGACCGAGATAGCGAAGCTACACGCTCTTCGTTGGTTGGATCATGTACTCCGTGTGCCGTCGGGGTTTCTGTCGCATCGCGCATTATTCATCGTGGCTGCTGATGGATAGAAGGAACCACAAGGCAATCAAAGAATGATGTGTTCACGGGCTATGAAACAGTGATCTGGAATAACTTCAAAGAAAACATTTACCAAAAAAGATGAAGATTGATAGAAGAAACCTACACGGAAGAACTAGAAATGGCCTGAATACAGGCATGTCATTAACCGTGGCACATTTTTATCCAGGATAACGTTTCTAACCAACGGCTTGGGGAATCATGTGGCCTCCAACCGGACAGGTGACACTTACTTTAATTATTGAATAGTCAGGGCCTTATCAAGTGACCCGTGTTGTTGTTTGACCACCACGCGATTTCACTTGACTGTTGGTGGCCTCAGTATGAAACATCCGGTGCAGTACCGTTCAGCTGGTATGCGGAATACATGATGTAACCATCACGGGCTATGAAACCTCATTAGTTGGCCAAGTGATCACACATACCGAGCCTTCTGAAGCACGCTATGATGAACGGCCGGCTTGTTGGGTCGTCCCACTGGGTGTAGTCTGAGTGGCGGAGACAACGGTGGTCAAACACAGCAAGTCAGTTGACATGGTCGTCACGGATAGAGCAAGCTTCAGAACTATGGAGTGAAACAACTCGCATGCAGGCATTATGTACCTTTCCTCCAAGCAAAAGCCAGTCTCTCTGTCGACACCACAACTGACACTGGCTGACGGAGGCATGTTGGAACCCGTCCAACAGAATACTACCCAGTCAGTACTCATCATCAAAAACGCATTCCACGCAAACCACCCCGGTCACTAAATTTGTTCAGCATGGTCTGCATGTCTTGGTTAGAGTGACTGAGCAAAACAATGTTATTCTCACATTTTCTGCCAACCAGCTTAGTGCCAGGCATAATCTTAGCAACAAGTGTTTACCCTTCAGTGTGTGTACAGTGTACTCTTCAGAATATCGTCCATGACAAAATTGAGTAGGAAAAGAAGATCGGACACCCTTAGAGAACATTAATAAAGGATAAAAACTCGACGTAGTTATTCATCATCATCATCATCATAGACAGAAATACAGTTATTCATAAACTCTCATCAAGCCTTCAGAGTGAGATTACACTGATCTGGACGGATTGACCTATTTATTTGGAATTCCCTTTGGAAAAGACAGCCCAAGAGAGCCTTTCTGACAGCCAAATCTAATATAACCTATATATCCAAAGGGACGTCGGCTATATAGGAGTGTCGATACTGCAAGATCTATCACAGGATAAAACTATATTCAGTACAACCCTAATTGAATGGAAATACTGTCTATCCCTCACGTACCTCAGTCTCCCCCAATTGAACCAACCTGAAGTAAGACCAGGGAGTGGCTGACGCAATAAACGCTGGACTGATGGCTCTGAGATTGCCTCATAGACTTCGGACGTCTTCTTTTTATAAACGGGAATAATTGCTGACAGACGCTAATCACGAGATACTTATTCGGTGTCCCGAACCGTCCAAGGAAATTCTGTCAGATTTGGTATCAGGCTCTTTCCACCATCCCCCGAAAGAGAAAGAAGGAGGGGATATAGCCCGGGAGCTTCGTTACGCTTCGATGACTCAAGCTTCAGGACCATTTCTTCCGACGGAGGGTCGTCCAGAGCGCAGTAGCTGAACATTCCAGTCATGTCGTCTGTGTGGTCCAATTGAAGTCAGCTGAATTGTTGGAGCGATTGGCTACCGATAAGAGAGCCATCTTTCCCGATTGTGGTCTCACTCACACTAACTCGATGGCCAGCATGACCACGAACCACATAGAACATCATTCTGCATTCCCGGATAAAAAGGCTCGCTCCATTTTTTTTGATTGTTCAACTAAGTGGTGTTCACGGCGTTTGCGCCAACTTACAGCCATCTTGTCTTCAGGATCTCGACGATCGTTTTAATATTCAAAACAACACGGGATTGAGCGACGTTTGTTCATAAAGTTTATCGATTCGACAGCAACCTAATCCCGCTGCACTGCTCCCTAGAAGCAAACCTCTTCATTGCAAGCTTAGGTTGGTGTTGCGAATAACTGGATCGTGTCCCCGTCGGAAAGTGTCAATCGAAAATAGACGAAAAAAGAGGTAGAGGATAAGGGACCTAACTTTTAAAAATAGATAGGTCTGTATTCAAATATTCTGCATCAAGGTGCCTACACCTTGCAAACAAACAACCGAGGTGTAAGTGATCGTTACAATCGTTGGCGAATAAGTTCAACGCGCGTGGAAACGGATGAAATTGTCACCTTCTTTCTGTACTGAAAACAGATCAAATTGAGATGTCCGGACGAAAGGACAGCAGTCCGCGGTTAGTTCATATGCAGATGGGAAGGCACTATTCGTCAGTTTATTCAGCTTATCAGGTTGATGTTTTGTGAGTGATAGTATCATTGATTCAACTACCTTCAAGCGTCAGATGAA
>JTDE01001111.1:128033-139117 GCA_014338405.1 Paragonimus skrjabini miyazakii
CTCCGTCGGAAGCAGAAGTAGTCCTGGAGCTTATGTTATTAAAGCGTAATAAGGCTCCTGGACCAGATCTCCTCTCTCCCTCTCTTTTCAAAGATGGTGGGGAGAGGTTGATATCAGAACTGACGCGACTCCTTCAGACGATCTGGAAGACTGAAGAGGTACCCCGTGATTGGTGCCTATTAACAGTCATTCCCGTTTTCAAAAAGGGGGCCGAAGTCAATGTGGCAACCACAGAGGCATCAGTTTTGGTGTCTATTGCGTCCAAGTTACTCACTGGTCTCATTTTACGTCGGTTCACTAAGCCCAGAGAAAGTCAGTTACGCGAAGAACAGGCAGAATTTCGATCCGGTCGAGGTTGCGTTGATCATATTTTTACCTTGCGACGGATCTTGGAACATCGGCACTGTTACAGACAGCCAACAGCCGTGGTCTTTTTGGACCTAAAGACTGCTTTCGATTCAGTTGCTCGTAACGTTCTCTGGAGCTGCTTTCTCCGCAAAGGAGTACCAGAGAAATACGTGAATCAATTGAGATCACTGTATGCTCACTCTGCAAGCAGGGTGAGAGTTCATGGACAACTGTCTCGGGCGTTCATCACTTCTATTGGTATTCGTCAGGGATGTCTGATTTCCCCACTCCTGTTCAATTTTGTCATGGACGACATTCTGGAGGGTGCGCTTGAGCAGTCCAGTGGGCTTGGTGTTGGACTTCTTCCTGGCGCTAGGTTGACCGATCTGGAGTACGCGGACGACATTGTCTTACTTAGCCTCTCTGCCGGAGACATGCAGACCATGCTGAACAGGTTGAGCGTCCGAGCTGGTTTGTATGAAATGCGCTTTGCACCTTCAAAGTGCAAAGTGTTGCTTCAGGACTGGGGCATTTCAACTCCTACTTTCTTCATTGCAGGTAATCCGCTTGAGACTGTGGACAGTTTCACATACTTGGGTAGCACTATCTCGTCAGCCTGTAATATTGCTGATGAGATATTAGCGAGGATCGCAAAGGCATGAGTCGCCTTTGCTAAACTGCGTCATCTGTGGCGTCGAAAAGACGTCCAGTTGTCGCTGAAAGCAAGGGTATATAGTGCCTATGTGCGTTCCATTGTGCTGTATGGTTCGGAAACGTGGCCTGTTCACAAAGAAGATATCAACAGGCTTGTTGTGTTTGACCATCGTTTTCTTCACCAATTGGCCCATATTAAGTGGACTGATCGCGTGAGCAATATGGCAGTTCGCCGGTGCGTATTCCGGAACGCTCGGGATGCGCGGTCAATTGGTCAACTAATCACGGTACACAGCTTGCGCTGATTGGGTCACGTACTCCGTATGTCATCTGATCGTTCATCGTACCTGAGGCCACCAATAGTTGGGTAAAACCGAGCGGTGGTCAACCAACAACGCGGTCACGAAATATGAAGACCCTGACTGTTTCATTGAACAAAGTGGGTAGGTGTCGCATGCCTGGATGGGGTCCTCGTGATCACTCAAACCGCTGGTTAGAGACGCTATTTGATATGGCGATTTGTCGCAGTCAATGACGTACCTGTATCCATACCATTTCTAGTTCTTCCGCTTAGTCTTCTTTTATTGATTTTCAACCTTCTTGTTAACGTTTTCTTCTAGGATATCCCACGTCACTGTGGACGTGAGCGGCAGCCCGAGCCACAGTATCTTTTGGTCAGGCTCATGGCTGTTATGATGATGATGATAATGGTGATGATGATGAGTCCAACCGCGCCATGAGTGCAATTGGTGATCGCGTGCGCGTGCGTGCGTGCGTGCGTTCCGATGTGGAAGATGGTTTTCGGGCCGATGGATGTGTGGACGTGCATGCACAAGTTGGGACAGCGAGCGTCGCTTAGACTTAGGCTTGTCACGTGATGGACCACGTGAGAGAGCGAGACGACGGCTACACGATACTGTCACAAAACATGGTCACAAAACTTTGCCAAGTTAAGCAGACAACGGAAACATTGATAGTCGTCTCCGTGTATCCTCCACAGCAATTGTGAACAAGTATGATTCACGGTTTCCACGAAAATTGCGATTTTACAACTAATATTCCAAAACGAGACGTCTAATTTCGCTCAATCTCAGGCATCCCCGTAAATTTGAACGTTTTCGAAGAACTGCTCCTAATGCAGTAGAAGTTCATATGAATCCCGCAGATTAAAAGTAATCTGTTAACACTTGTTTACGCCCCACCTATGATGCCGTCGCTTATGCCGTGCAACCTATTATGTCGTCACATGATGGAAACGGTAGAACTGACCGCATACGCTTTTTGGACCATAACGATGCACATAGCGGCTGGTATAATGAGAATGAAAGGTGCTACTCCATATTCTCAACAACTCTGGCAATAAACCATCAATCAATTTTGTCCCGCTATTTCGCCAGTCACACACAATATGTTCAGCGTTGTCTTTCACATTCAGTCAAGTGTAATTCCTTTATTTTAATCCTCTCTTTCATCAAAGTCGGCATACGTGTCAATTCTCAACATTTTATCAATGCTATGCATTGCCTTCACTTACACCTTGCTAAACAGCTTTTTTTCAAGAAACCAAGAAGGACACAGTCTCGAGGTGTATGTCATAATATCTCGTTCTCACCCATCAAAGACAATCAAAGTGGGAAACTTTCTACCGATTGGTCAATTCCCTAAGTGAACAATGAGGCTTTGACTCGATTTGTTTCTGTTAAAGATCTAGGTGTTATTCAGAGTAATGAGAAGAAACGATCTTCTTGTAAAAATGGAGTTTTCATCGCCACTTTTTATGACAAACGTTCAGTCATTTTGTATTCCACACAGCTTAATCCGTCGCCTTATCAATACACGTAGGCTCCCCCACTCGATGCGCACCGTTGATTTCCCAGGGTTTTTTTTCGAACGACCCTATACCACACACAAAGTGGTAATCAGCCGTCTCAACTGAGTTGGGTTCCATCGGCGCCATGAATGCTAGGAGCTCAAGCCCGTTACCTGCAAACAAATGTCGGAATAGAATTCCATACAGTTTTACATTAGACCACGGGGTTACCTTCACGGGAGTGTAAAGAGAGCACGCTACTTATGATTCCTGGCTGCTGCATTTCTTATTACCGTAGGTCGAAATCGATCGGTCATTTTTGATTAGCCTGTAAACGAACAGGTAATCGCCAGGGTCCAAGAAGAGTCATGGGAGGCTTGTGCAAGCAGTTGGTTTGAACGGGTGATCGTAGTTAACCCTAACAGTATGAGAAAATACCGCACAAATTCCCCTGAGGTCGTGGCGGATGCCTCCTCGCTTGTGGGCTATTTACAAATAAATGATAGCATTTAACCTAGTAAAAAATGGAAAAGTAACAGTTAAGTAAAGTGGACCACCAACAAGTGGTTAAAACTATGCTTACATACATATAACAGAGGAGGCAATCATTCGATCCTACAGCTCAAACTAGCTTTAAAACGAAACCAAACATGACGGTTCTCTTACAGAGAAATACAAGACCACATAGTTCGATCCAAGCTTACCTGATGAATTTCTTGTCTGTTCTTGTCATCCATGACACCGAGGATAGCATGATCATAGAGTAATAGGGAAACACATTCTGTTGGAACGTCACGTGATACGGCATAGTATAACGGAGTTAAATCTCTGCAATCGCGGACATTCGGATTTTGACCAAGATCAAGGAAAACCTGTGCAACATACAAATGTCAAACTTTAGGGTTACACGATCCACCCGACAGACAATCGTTCATTTTCAGCTTTGGCTACAGTACGACAACGATCGATATGCATGTGCCATGGCCACGCCACTTTTGTATAAAAAAAAGTGTGCACGCTAGCTGTAAAAAATCCCTTATAAATCAGATGCGTACGAAAGGTGCATCCCTCAATCGGAGTTACTGTGTTTTGTATACGTGTGTTGGCAGACTATCCCTTTACCCAGAGTGAATGCCGTAATGGTGTTTTCATAGCCACCGTTCACAACTGTCTTTGATGAATACTAGTCACCCGCCAAATCACTGTCAGTCGACCGTGTACAACCATGAATAGTACATCCAACTCAACTCATCGTATGGGGCATGCCGACTGACAAAACAAACAGTTTGGTTACTGACCGTTCTGTGCAAAGCGGACTATGAATCTCGATTTCAACTCAGAAAATTATATGGAGATTTCAGTGAAACATAGCTGGTCATAAGGCTGACCAAATGCTGTTGCGGCCCGGGCAGCCCCTCGTCAGAGTAGTAACAAAAAATAAACTAGAAGAAAATTATGAACGATAAAAAAAAACAGGATTAACTAAGGTTAAACAGAAGCAGTGTTGTAGGGGTATGGGTGCACCGTTGTCTGCGTTACGCTTTCATCTTGGTTGGTGCTTGTAATCCGCGGTTTGGGTGACCACAAGGTCACCATAAGAGCAGGCTACATATACCGGCTTTAATCAATAGAACAGTTGCAACGTTCATATTTTTTGACCACGTTGATGTCCAATCGCTTTGAAATTTTATTCAAATGTCGGTGGTTTCGGTGACTGAGGCCTGGTGAGATAAACTTTTAACTCACACACTAGGCACGTGACCCGTCTACTGTGGAATATGTTACTTAAGCAACTGACCAATGGGGAGCACTTCTAAATATCTGGAAACTCGTCGACAAACGGAAGGGTTTTCCACGTTATCATCGCATGTAAAGTGAACCAACTGGCGGAAACAAACTCTAAGTCTGTTCATCCCTTCAGTAGGAACAGGCTACGTTTCCAAGCCATACAGCCGAATAAATCGTACAAAAACATACACCCTTTCTTTTAACGACAGCCGGATCTCTTTACGACGTTACAGACGAACGCAGGTTGTCAAAGACAATACAGGTCTGCAATTCTCGCTAATGTCCAATCATGCAAATACGTCAACGTTGTGAACATTTGTGCAACGTTCGATACGTAAAATAGATAACCCCATCCAGTAAAGTCCAATAAATTGATCCGTAACAAGAAGTGAATACACGTACTTGAAGTTCAACGAGTTGAAAGCATCGGCAGAGTACTACTAACTGTTTTCATCAGTTTGTGGTCTAGAATCAGAAAGCAGGTACTGTAGCATGCGGTACAGGGGTACATACGTTTAACAAACACTACATTTCAGAGAAATCTCTGGAGTTGTTAGAAGCCAGCCGGAAGGTTCTTCCTGGTAGTTCACATAATAAGTCTAGAAGAGATATCGGTAGGAAACTGAAACGTAGTCTAGAGGCTGACCATGAGGCTTGATTAGTGGAAAAGAAAATGGAAACCGCTCTTGCCTCAGGGAACACCGGCAAACTCTTTAAGATGATTCGTGCCACTGGCCCCAGGCGACCGTCTGTCAGTGAAGCTATCAGCGTGGCAGACGGCACACTAATTTATAATAAGTCTAGAAGGTTGGAACGTTGTGCGGAACACGATGAGGGTCAATTTAGCAGGCCTCCTGCTGCTATTGTGTTGCCGCCACTAAGTTGTGATGTAGAACTCTGGTCGGTAGATTTAGAAACACCCATTGAGACTGAGGTTCACAATTGCATCTCGGCCCCTAATCGTAATAGGACTGCTGGTCCAGATGATCTCATACCAGCACGTCTCAAAGAAGGTGGTGAGACGTTAGTAGAGGCCTTGATTCAGTTGTTTCAACGTGTGTGGACGACGGAGACCATTCCTCCGTGCTGGGGTCACTCGATAATGGTTCCCATATTTAAGAAAGGAGCCCGGGGCTCTTGCGAAAACCATAGGGGAATTAGTTTGACTCTAGTCATTTCTAGGGTTCTGGCATCCATTATATTCCGTCGATTCACTGCAGTTCGCGGGGTAAATATTAGGGGAAAACAGAAGGGGTTTCGCCCTGGGCGGGGTTGTATAAATCACATTTTTGCTCTTCGTCAAATTCTGGAGCAGCGTCATGTGTACCGCTGGCCAACAATCGCCGAATTTCTCGACTATAAGGATGCGTTCGATTCGGTGGATCGATCTACACTTTTAGAGTCTCTTAAACGCAGAGGTGTACAGACTAAGTATGTGAACATACTGTCGACGCTTTATTCCCATACTTCTGCTCAGGTTAGAGTTTACGGTGAACTATCTGACAGTTTAAGCACCAGGAACGATGTAATTCGAAGCTGTTCACTTTCACCATTTTTGTTCAATTTCGTCATGGACGAAATAACGGAGGATTGTCTCCGGCAGTCACAGGATGCCGGCGTGGACCTCCTACATGGTGAAGGGTTTATTTATCATCATTATGCTGACGACAAGGTGTTGCTGTTTGACAACTTTCAGGCGGCACAAACAACGCTAAATGTAATTTCGCGTTCTGCTAAATACTTCGGAATGTGCTTCGCAGCCTCGAAATGCAAAGTGCTTCTGCAAGATTACTGTGATTACGTAGATTTAATGTTAGATAACGAAGCCATAGAGGTTGTTGACCGGTTTGTATACCTGGGAAGCTGCATCAGTGGCGGCGGTGGAGGTGTAGGGAATGAAATAGAGGCGCGTATTTCCAAGGCAAGAGCGGTGTTTGCTAATCTGAGGCACTTATGGCGACAGAAAGGTATTTTCCTGAAACTTACGGGTCGCGTATATCAGACAACAGTGAGGGCTGTATCACTTTACGGCAGCGAAACCAGACCGCTCAGGGTAGAAGACGTGAACCGTCTTCAGGTATTTGACTACCGATGTCTGCGTTCAATCGCTCGTATCGGATGATACCAGCGAGTGAGCAACGACAAGGTTAGAAAGCGGGTGTTTGGCATTGATTGGCAAACGAGTTCTTTCGTTCAGTCCTTACACTTGCACATAATTAGATGGTTAGGTCATGTACTGAGGATGCCAGCTAGTCGTTTGCCACACTGTTCACTGTTTGCCGACGCTGCGGCCGACTGGCGTAAGGTGCGAGGTGGACAGAGGATGACCTGGCGTAGAGAAATGAAATCGTTCACGAAGGGGTTGGTAACTGTAGACCGGGTTCGTCTTCCGGGCTGGAGCCCTCGCGACTCACAGAGTAGGTGGCTTGAAACGTCAGATGAGATGGTGGCTAACAGAGCTCAGTGGCGTGAATGTTGTCGTTGTTTGGCCGAGTTGTCCGTGAAGTGAGTGCACCTAATGACGCGGGGTAGTGAAAGCCGTTGCTGTTTGTTTGCAAAGTGTAGGCGCCATGATGTTTTATGTTTGAATGTAGACGTAGCTACTTTTTAGTGGTTAGGTCCCCTCCCCTTTCCTTTTTTTTCTTCTCTTCCTATACAGGGTTTGCTTCTTCTTCTTCTTCTTCGTGGTTGTGTGGCAATTAAGCATCAGTGTGAGCCATGATGTATTGCTGTCTATGAGGATGATGATTATGTAGTTTAGAATCACATGAATAAATCCACATTAAATTAATAACAATAAGAACAATAAACGGAAAAGAGGACGTACTACACAACATCTTCAAAAGCCTTTGTTTAAATACAATTACTGCTGACTTGCATGTGTTACGTCTGATTACGTAGAAACAGGTAACTTGGCGATGTCGTCTGATGTGTGGAAACCCTGACGAATACCTGTCTAGATACATCTGATGATCTCGACATTGAACTGCCACCTTTCATAGCCGCAGATTGAAAATGATACACAATTCAGACATCACAGCTTATTCCAGTTGACGAGTCTTTCCATCACAAAGGTTGTTAAATTGTCTGTAGTGATTGTTTATTGACATGATATTAGCATGATGAAATGTGTTGTGCCTATCTGATGGATGGTTATTGACTTGCTGAACTCTGATTGGTTGGGTTCAGAAAATAATTAGTCCCGTATTTTTCTTCACAATTCACAATTTTGTGTCCTCTGTTGATTCCACCGTATATCTCAACAAATACGATTAGCTTGTTGCATTCAGCTAGTCATGACAGTGGCATCCACATTTGATAAACAGCTGTCATTGTGTACTATAACTGACGTTAATTCATTCGTTTATTACTCATATCTGTTCCCTCAAGACTTTCCTATCATTATTTTGTCGCGTCAATGATATCTCTTTACTAGCTGCAGAAAGACTTCATTTTTGGTTGGTTAAACGAGTCTTGTCAGCCTCTAGGGCCATCTCCTGTTTCCTATTGACTCACTAACCATTCTCTTGTCCAATGAGCAGCTCGCTCTTTCCTGAACTTACTTCGACTTTGTACCTTACTAGTACAACAGCTAAACATTCTTTAGTAAGTGGTTCCTTTTACCAGTGACCCCGTTTTTAGTCCGACCGACACATTGATCTGGATTGTGTTGGTTACACTGTTTAGTGTTCAATTGACGCCACGTAATATTCAATTGAGGCTTATTACATTCAACCTAATGAGTATTGTCTTACTTAGTGTCGTAGTAAATCATTATCTTCACTGCAGTCATCAATCTTTGATACCTGGGAGGGTCAGTTTACTAGCATCATTTAGATAGTTTGACGCTAACCATTCGTTCTAATAACATCGATGTGTCGCTCGCATTCGACAGTGAGACACAGTCCTAACGATTACACTTCACTAATTGATTCCGACGCTATGTCACGGTCATCTCATCCGAATAACAGACATAATGCAATTTTACAAAAGCAAAATGATCCACAACTGACCTTGATAGCGTCCAGGTTTCCGGTCATTGCAGCTCGGTGAATAGGTGTCAAGGTGTCTGTGTCACGGAACTCCAAATGCGCACCCTTCTCCACCAGCTTCAGGATTAATTCTCGCGAAGGCCGTTGAGAAGCAGCACATCCAAGAGGGGTTTCTTCCGAAGCATTATCGAGAAAAGTAAGATATTCAGAGATCCAATGTAGATAAACACAACTGAACGATTGCAGCGTCTAGCCCCTCTGACGTACAAAAGATTGCAATCTGTAACCTCCACAAACAATTATTTGGTTACCCACAAAGGTGAATCCAATTCATACCACTCAGTAACATTTGACTTATCAAAAATATGGTCAAATGTACGTTCGACACAGCTAAGTAGTAACAACACTGAGAAGTAACCAATCCGTCTAAGGTTTGAACCTGGTCAAAATAGTTCTACCTGGAATTTGATTTTCGGTACGCAGCAACGGGCAAAACTCCGTGGTGTAAAAGCCGTGTCATGTGAACAACGTTAGTGATTCAACGGATTTAGTGGACGGATCCGGTATAATCATGCACAAAGTGGCAACACAGAATGTATAAACAATGTATGTATGTATGAACAATGACAACATTAGCCGGCTGGATACAAAGGCCTCACTAACACACCTACCAGCCTTATTCCTTCGAGTTTACATCGGATACGTGGTGTGTGAGCGGAACTGCAAATGGTGCGGCGCAAGCCACTTGCGGTGATGGTTAAAGTGCAGGCGTCCTTTAGCTCCGTTTATTGTGACAGGCTAATCCGTTTCAGATGCCGCCAATCACGAACAATCTAAAGGACAAAGAAGTTTGCATACTCTATTGTGCACAATCGATTATTTTGATGCTCATATCAGCCTGACTCGGCGTCCAGAAAACGTCTGCTTTTCATCTTAAAACAGGACGTGTGGTAGTGGTATGTGAGTTATCCTTTAATGCGGCTCAAATTCGTTATCTTCACATGAATGGAGTATTGTTCGTCCACCACCACTGTCGGTGCCACTTTACGTTTTAGAGTCACGTGAACGTTTTAAAACGACTGTGCACTTTTCAGCCACATTCCTCACAAGCCGCTAGGGAACCTTGTGTGTTGTACACTGGTTGATGAAACAAAACACTCGGTTTGGTAAATATGAAATAGACTATACGTACGAAAACTCTGAAGGCTCAGGCAAACCGGAGGTGACAGGCAGAAGTCTGGGGGACGGTGATAGCTAGAAAAAAAACTCCTCCTAGTCAAGCGGTTCAACTGATTTAACTGTGTCTCTATCCATATAATGTTTCTGCCTTCTTTGGTTCGATTTTCAAATGGGCGCTTTAACGATTTATCACGCGATCATCAAAAATTATGCGCCTGTGTAGTTTGTTAAACTTGTCAACAACCAATGGCTTGGCGTAACAGACAACAAAGGAACTTATTGTAAGCTAATAAGACATGGCAGAGATGTAAGAAGTTATATGACAACCCAGGAGTGTTGATGACAGGTTTCCATGTGAAGTTTTATGAGATGGTAGGTTTGAATTGGATCAATTTGATTTGGGGCAAGAAACAGACGGCCGGAAGTTTACAGATACCCAAATCGTATCACTGACTATGGGTGAACGTTTACAACAACTGAACGGTTTTGGGGAAATCAGACTGCATAGATTAGGACATCAATTAATCGCCTGCTAAGCTGAGCACTCCGTAATGATGACCGAGTTAACCGAAGCTAGGATTTGGGTAACAGATAATTTAGAACGGAGAAAAGATGAGTTGTCTCGGAGTTAACCTTTGTACAGTACAGCCGTTGCCCGAACTGGAGACCACGTGATTAGAGGACGCAGCACTTAGAAGCGTTAGGTTAGATTATGACAAACCCGATTCAGCGGTATGAACGTCATCGGTTATGCGTGAAGGAAGAATAGATAGTGAAGTGATCAAGCAGATGATACGGCGAATGGTTCTCAGGTGTAACTTGTTTTTTTCCAAGATACTTTGATGTACCTTGATGTTGATTGTTCGGTGCTGGATATGGAGAGTACATAAATTAAAGCAAATTCCGTCCTACCTAGTCGCATAAGAAATAAAGCTGGGTTCTGTCATCGCCGTACGAAAGCCATAAGATGTCAGTATCACCAACTGGCGTACGGTTCTCAGTGATATTGCAATGTAAAGGTTCCGATCAGAAGCTGATTCAGTCAGAAGGATGAACAGGTTTTGAGGTAAGAGAACCTCGTGGATAGAATTGTTTTTGCAAAGGAGGGTAATCACAATCTCATGTAACGTATCTGTCACACTGCGTGCATTCCGTGGATGGACCGCAGAACAACCCGTATTCCCGGGGTTCTCAATCACCCGTTCTCAAATAATGCTGTTACATCTGTGTCATCCCGCTCACTACTGATAGTCCTGATCTAAAAGTTTGCTTTTATTCCTCAGAATCACTCAAATTCGTTTGTCTTATGGTTG
>JTDE01001111.1:140302-172434 GCA_014338405.1 Paragonimus skrjabini miyazakii
AACCATGTAGAGTGAATGATAGCAGGAGGGAGTTATGTAACTCAGTGCCTAGGCAGAAATCTCCGTCAAGCTAAATTTTGGTCACCAGCCCCGCACCCCCTTGGATTGCCCTGATGTCACTACGCCATTCGGAATGGGAACTTGGCGATTTAGGATAAGTGGTTTCGTCCCAAGGTAACGTCAAATGCACCTCTTTATGTGGTTACGCAAAAAGCTATCGATCAGTTCAAGTGCTCACTTTCGGCGCACAGGTATATATCACACCAATTACTCAGTATTAACAAATTAATAATGTTCAAAACATTTTGGAGCGGTCCTTCCTTGCTAACATTACGCCAAATCTTAGTCATGGTGGACAATTATGACCCGGACAACTTTAATTTGTGCGGTTCAAGCAGGTGCCCACGATCTGCTTTTATAACAGTTGTGTATATCGGTGTTTCAGATAAAATTCAGCCCACAACATCATCTCAAATCAGATCAAAAGTTTAACCTGGCTTACCCCCAGTTGAACTGTATTGAAAGTTTGGATCCAAGCCGCGATCGAGCAGACTCTCCATTCGAGCGATATTATGCGATCGGACTGCTGAGAGTAATTGCTTCTGATGAGCCTGTGTCAAAATAAAAGCAACCTGCTTCCCAATGTCATATCTTATACTGTTAGAATATGAGTTGTAAACGTGCAAAGCATAAAGCGATATCAACGTAACCCATGTACAACCGTAGATCAAAACAGAGGAAATCGATTTGAGCTATGCACACTTCGGAGAAGAATAAAAGCGGCCGATTTGATATGTAGGCAAAATGGCTACGTCCAGTTGACGCTAGTGCGCTTGTTCGCGTGTAACCAGCTGCTAGACCTTAGTGACTATATTCATAGGTTTGGAGCAAGTAAAAAGTACTGTGTACTTTTTAGGAGTTAGACAATAAATTCAGCTGCATTCGGTCTTACTGCTGTTTTGTCAACGCAAGTTATGGTCGTTCGTACTCTGACTTTACAACAAAGTGGCGACGGGATGAAAACCGATAGGTTCCATACGGTAAAAAAAACATATATTTTGTCATTTTCATGTTAAACTTCCACTGTTTGTTCATTTTCTCAACCTCTTTTCGAGATCAATTTTCACTGTCTATCAAAATTTACTTCAGATGCACAAGAATTTTGATGTAAATTACACATTCAACAATCAAACAACTCACCTTTGAATTAATTTGTTTGAACTTGTTCTCACTTATAGGCAAACCTTCCACAAATCGGCATTTCCGAATAAGCTATGTAAAATGTGCCGAAATAAATATGTTAAGGACGGTGAACATATGACAATATTAATATGGATGTATCTGTGATATGAAAAGCGGATATTGGCAAAATAGTAAAACGGGGGAAAGAATTTTAATCTGACTAATTATACACATCGTTATTATTTTTAACAATAGATGAATGGCTGACAATTATAATAAACTGCCGCAGAGTCAAGAGAGAAAACAGTCTTGGTTGAATGATAAAAGAGTGAGGAGGATGAGATTTAATCCATGCAAACTTAACCTCTCATTTTCTTGAAAATAAATGACAGTAAAACAACAACTTTCTCGTGACTTTCACTGTCTTGCCTCTCCACCAATTTTTATTTACAAACATCCCAATGAAACGAGCTGCATTCATGCCGCTATGACCAAGTACGGCCATCTCTCTGAACGTTTCCAGTCGTAGGCCATGTAAATCATAGGGCCTCCGGCCATGAAAAAGAAAGTGGTTGGACAGCGATCACGTGACCGCTGCCTCCGTCTAATTAAGTCATCTCTAGTTCGTTAGCAAGAAAGCGAAACCAGGTTCAACGTCTTTTACTGGAACAGTCAGTTCTCTTTAGGAACTTTGACATAATAATCAGAAGACATGATTCATACGGCGTTTTTCAGAGTCAGCTTTTTTGCATAAGCCGAGCTTGTGGCGGGTTTATAAGGGAATATGCATGTAAACGTTCACGAAAACTAAGCATACACATCGATGGGCGCTTATTACAAATGTTCCCTTAGAATGTTATGTTCAGCTACTAAGGTATTCGAAGTGATGACATCTAATGATCATGAAGACACAATGCCTAAATAATGTACCTAATACACGACGCCACAGCTAACTGTGAGATTCATCTCTCTGAGATTTCGAACGGGACACCGAGTGTGTTGGCAATACCTATCTACTTGCTGTTCCCGCTAAGTGTTCAGCGAGAGAAATCAACTACCTTTCTGTAATCAGGGTGGTCGGTTTGGCATGTTGGTCTTCTAGAAGATGGCTCGTTTTGTCTCTATAATCCTGTCTATTCAATACGGCTATGACGTTGCTTTTGTCTGTGAGCAGAATGACAGTCCTGTTGTTCTTCTCCAGTGTCTCCAGCCCAGTGGTCTGGTTACGCAATTACAACAGTCTGTTAGGACAAAGATGTGCCAACAGCTGACCGGTCGAGAATCAACAAATATTTTAATAGCCAATGAGAATACACCTCTGAAGAGATTTAAGAAAAACGACCAGACTGTCTTCCTACCCACAGAGAAAGGCAACGCCATGGCCGTATTGAACAGACGGGATTATAAAGACAAAGTGAACGATCCTCTAAAAGACTCCAAAAGAGATAAACATCTCAAAGCAGAATCTACGAAAAGTCTGAGAGCTCGAATCACCAAAAGTGACTGCTCTTGGGAAAAAAATCACTCACAGAAGAAGCTAAACACCTCCAATCTATTGAGAGACCAGTGCTATGACTACACGAGTTACCAATCGTTGCACCCAAGACGGCTCCGAACTATCACCTGGCGAAATTTCTCCTTCGTATTCGCCGACCGTGTTTACTTTAACTATATTTCCTGAGACAGATTAAGCGCCTAAAGTTGCAAGAAGACGATGCGCTGGCATCCTTCCATGTCACGTCGATTTTCACTAACATATCGAAGAAATTTGCGATAGAAAGTTCGAAGCTCCTGATAAGAGGGGAAGACGACAGCCTCCTCAACAGGATGAATCTTTCTCAAAAAGAATTGATTCGGTTAGTGGAGTTCTGTACGGAGACTTACCTACAATTTGGCAGCCGAGTCTACCTGCAGAGGAAAGCCATACTAATGGGCTCATCAATATCGAAATTGTTTGCAGATGCCGTAATGAAGCACCTTGTATCTGAAACGCTTTAGGCGTTCAAACCTGAAGTGTGGCTTCAATAGGTGGATGTTTTATCTCGGACTCAGCTTGACCAGGTCCACGGTTGTTTGTATAACGTAATAGATGGAATAACCTTCACACACAAGAAAATTCACGCTGACGTTTCCCGATGCATCGGTCATAATGTAGTGAAAAGGTGTCCAATAAAGCACAATCTTCATTGTCCAACACGCTAGTTCACATGCTTCGCGCGCGCTCGCGTTTATGAGTCAGCATTCCAGTCCACAACACCCCCAGGTTTCCGTTCACGCGTCGTGTGCACTTCTACCCGATTTAGGTGTGTGATTAGCGCCTTCTACACGGGGGTTTCCTGCCTGCTATTCCTCGTCCGTTGATCCGATTTCGTTGAGCGATAGCTTGTCCGATCGCTCGTGCTGTCCTCCGTCTATCAACCGTGGGCTTCGACCGTAATCCACAGCTGTGTCGAGATATTCCTGAGAGTGTTGGAATAATCACGCCCTTAATTTGGCCATTCGTTCTATTTCGGCTGCCACATCTCGCCCGTTGGTCCGATCCGGTCGAGCGATCACTCATCCGGTCGCCCACGCCGTTCTCCATCCGCTCACCGTGGGTTTTTGAACGTACCTCTCCCCTGTGTTGGGGTATTCCGCCGAGAGTTGGAATGCTCGCACTTCCTGCCTGACAGTCTCCCACAATAAGAGGACTTGGTGGCAAGCTTGAAACTACTGTCTATCGTAAACCGACAACAACCGACGTCACTCTCAATTTCGACAACGAGCATCCAGCATGTCAACTTAAAAGCTACGCACGAATATTATTTCGACGTGTAGACATGCACTGTAGCTCAACCGAACTCCGAAGACGAGAACGAAAACACCTATTCAAACTGTTCACTTCCAATGGGTACCGCCCAGTAGATTCATAAAGGCAGTTCTATAAGAAGATTCACAAGAACTGAACGTGCAGAGCCAAAAACGCGAATGATAATGTCATATATTCACGCCACCACTGAAACAGCACAAAGCATGCTCCAACTAATGGACAACCAAATATCACACAAACCAAACTCAACATTCCATTCAGTTTTGGTGAACACCTAAGTATCGTGTAGAACCACATGAACAGTCTGACGTGGTTCACGCGAATTCATTTCTCGGGTGTGGCCAACAATATGTGGGAGAGAGTCAAACAGCTGCGCACACGCGTGCACTAACACAAACTGGCGGTGCGACGAATCGACTCGAGATCACAACTGTGACACAGATCAAGAGGTCAACACGGATCATGCGAAAGTCATCGCTCGAGCAAAAAGTTAAGGTGGAGCGGCTCTCCATTCGCGGAATTCATCTAATCGACATGTAGATATGGACCGTCACTACGTCAACATCATTGACGTCGAAACGAAAAATGAGCGAAGACAGGCCGACAGGCGAACACGGTGAGTGGCTGAATAATGTCATTCAGACACATTGCAAGTTGAACATCACTTATATTTGGTCGCAGTCTTCGCATTCAGATAAACTTTTCGGCCGGTCCCTTTCGAAACGAAGCACTAGACTCGAGTTTCGCTCTTGTTAGGGATCGTCAGTAGTGCATATACTTGCCATAACATGGTCTAGAACTCCGGCCACACTTTCATGAGGAAAACGCGTTGACCACTGCGCCATCGACCTCACACTAGGCACGATCTAATTGTCAGACAGTAACTGTCTCCTATCGAGACGATAGGGCAACCCGATCATTACTCACAAGCGAAAGTGGTTGAGCGCTCACATACGACAGTTCGGTCGTGCCTAATGTGAGATCAATGGCGCAGTGGTCAGAACGATTGCCTCGTGAAAGTGGGCCGGAGACCTAGTCCAGGTTGTGGCAAGTATATGCACTACTGACGAGCTCTAATGAGAGCGAAACTCGAGTCTAGTGCTTCTTTTCGAAAGGGACCGGCCGGAAAGTTTTTGGGAATGCGACAGCTGTGATCAATTATGGGTGATGGTTAATCTACATGTTTATAGAAAAACCGAAATAAACCGTCAGTATCTAAGATCTAACACTCCGTAGTCGATAGGAACATTCACGAACGTACCTTCAGGGTTGCAAAGGGTTCTATTTCATTTTGATCACCACTTAGACCATCAGGGAAGTTATTGGGAGTAGAGGAAGTCAACTGGGGGTATTCGATAAGAAGTCGCTCTTCTTGCAGAAATTTCCCTTTCTGCAGGCCGCTCGGGGGCAGATAAAGTCCGTAGTTCACATACTCTATTGTGTCCAAGCGGCAAGTGATGAAAATTCGGCGCAGAAGCTCCCGAACCAACGTGTTGGTTGGCACTTTGAATAGAAACTTGGAGAAAAATGGTTAATAACACTACAGAGTGAATCAGTCAACAAACGCACCCGAAGAAATTATGTTGTAATATTATATCAGGAAATAACGCACACAGAAACTTGTCTTTTAATTGCTACAAGAAATGGACACAGTAACACTGTCGAGTGTGAATGTTAAATAGTATCCTCCCCACCAACAAAATCCACACCCTTAACAAAGATCGGTAGTGTTCCTTCCAAAACTAACTATAGAAAAACACAGGACAACCTCTGTAGCTAAGACTACCTGCAAATTTGGCGAATTATTAAACTATGTTTTAAAGTCGGAAAACACATCTAAACAAAGTCCATATGCATACATTGATCAGTGTCCTGTATGACAACTCTGTTGAAATGATTGTCAAGCCTGTACTTCTGTTCTCGATTATCTGTTTCGAGAACAGCACAGAACTACAGAACTACTGTGTGCACTACTAGAGCACGGCCAGCCTTAGGGTTTTAAATGTTCAAAACGACAGGTGCGAATACATATCGACCGTGACCGGAATTAACAGTGGTACTCGAACCAGGGCACATCTGTCATGGCAAGTAGATTGTCTAGGTATCTCGAATGAGATCACAACACTCAGAGTTATAAGATGAGAGGGAAGTATATTTAGCATTGCAGTCGAGGTGCCTACAGACAATCGCGCAGCGATTCATGACTTGCTATCCATGAACGAGTTGGTTGGTAGTATCCGTTTCGGATTAGTCTGTTACAGTAACCGCAGCCAAAGGGTGCCTGCGCTTAACCACCACCATAAGTAACTAGCGCCGCAGCACTTGTGGTTCCACTCACACATCACGTATCAAGTGTAAACCCAAAAGAATAAGACTAGGAAATGTATGAGTGTAGGCTTTTGTGTTCAGCTGGCTAATAGTAGTTAGTCAGTTTACAGGCTACCATGAAAGTAAAACTCATATCTCTTGGGGAAAAATAGAGATCCCAATGATAAGATCTAAACCGGTACGCAGTATGAAAAGCAGAAAATAGTTCAGCATAAGAGTACATATTATTGCACTCTAGATAGGAGGAAAAAAGAAAACGAAGTTGGACAGTAAAACAAATGAGATATTTGTCGTGGAATGCACCAGTAAGGCTGAAGAGAAAAATGGGCAGAAGGCTACTATGGTCCATGTTTCTGGAAAGGAGGATGGATGACTCATCAAACGATGGCGGTCTTCGGTTGATACGAACACAAAAAGACAACTGGCATAATCTAATTGAGCCAAGTGTATTCATCGTCTCTTCGCCGGCAGAGAACTACGAGTAAGTCGATGACCTAATAACACGGGACGGCCCACGAACTCGCGGCCGCATTCATCGCAATGTCATCTAGTCATGTCAACACGACCTACGGCAGCTACGGTTCCTTTGTGTACCACACTTTCCAAGCCACGGTCGCGTAACTGTCCTCTCGCTGAACTTTAAAAGGCCTGTCTGGATCGTATTCCTCCAGATCGTTCAACAGAAAACTAAGCCTCTCCAAGCCGTAAAATCGATATCGCAACGCAAAAGACTTGTTCGGATAACATCCACGTGTCTCAGTTTTCGACCATCAGGATTTCGCTTATCCGTTTCAAGTCGCCCGTACAGCAGCCGCTTTGGAACACGTTCGTCAACCATCCTAGGAACGTGTCCTAGACAACGCAACTAACTGAGCATCAACGTGGAGTCAATTCTGTTCGTGTTCGCTTGCCGAAGTGAGTCAGTGTTCGGAACCATGTCCAACTATTGAATACCAAAGATGCGTCTTATACATTGCAAACAGAAGCGGCTCAAATACCTCACATTTCGAGGATGCAGTTTGCAAGTTTCACTGCTGTACAATAGCGCAGACAGCACCATTGGGCTATAGACAACCAGCATGATTTTCAACTTCAGGCTGTGGTACATCCAGACTCATCTTTCAAGACGTCCGAAGGCAGCCCTAGCCTTTGTCAGACGAGCTCGCAACTCTCAGTCTACGGACAGATCCGTTGACAGGGTGCAGAAGTCTGTGCCGTTATCCACAGTGTCTCCATTGCTGCGGATTCTAGGTACTGGCACAGTCCCTCCGCCCGCAGAAGGCTGAAAGATTGACAATACCCTACCTGTGTTGCCTTCCAAACCAAACCTGGATGCCATGTTCATGAAAGCGGTAGCCAGTCGTTAAAGTTCATCTTTGCCAAAAGCAAATAGCGCATTATCATTTACGAATAAAAGTGTTCGCATCCGCGAAGTACGTAGCCACCTTAGGGCGTCTAAACATTGAATAGTTAGTAAGCGGCCACTCATGCGATATTCAAATTCAAAACCGTCCTCCCAGTTCTGAAGAGCAACTGTTAGCGTTGCGGTCAAATGGTTTTGTGGCTAAAACAGAACCTTGATTCACGCCAGTGAAAATGTCAAAATCCTCAGAGATCGATTCACACGATCGCACCTTCGCCTTCCTATCCGCATACAACATTCTTATCAAACTGACTAACTTCCCTAGACAGCCGAACATACCGAATATCACCCACAATGCCCAGTAGCTCACTGGATAAAAAGCCTTAGTAAAACCCACAATGAGAATATACAGCGGCTGGTTGCACTCAGGGCACTCCTCCTGGACCTCATTAACAGCAAACACCATTTCGATTGGAATGCGAGTCACCCGAAATTCACACTGCACCTCAGGAACAATGGGTTCCAAAACCTCCGCGTTGAGTCGGCTCAGCAGAATTCTTGCCGACACATTTCCAGCGCCACTTAGCAGACTAACTCATCGACAACTGTTACCCTTACCTTTAAACTAAGGTACGACCAGGGCATCCTTGAACTCTTGAGGGACTACTTCCCGATACTATATGGAATAAACCAACCAGAGCAAAACACGTTCCAAAATTGAGTCGTCCTTCCTCAAAAGTTCCCCTGTAGTCTTACCGTTTCGCAGTTGTACAACTCTATAAACACATGTCAAATATGGGGCGAGAGCAGGTGTAACTTTGATATCTTTTGGCAGATTACTCATGGTCTCTCAATCAACTGTAACAGGACAGTTTGGAAAACTATCGGCGTCCTTGCACCAAACTTTCGTTGTCCTCCAGCAAAATGCACGAAGTGCCAGTATTCCCCGTCAATCAGTGCTTTAGTACTGTTGTAAACCCTCGAAAGGATACAACGGTTCGTCCTCAATATAGTAGTTTGCTTGACACAAATCGGATTTTCCTCCTGGTAATAAGTAACACGGAAATCTCGGTCCCGAAAATACCGCGACTGACACCGTAATTTACTCCTAAGATAAACCAGGAGACTCGTGCAAAAAACAGCTTTGTTCCGCCCCAAAAACTTGTGCGACAAGGCGAAAAATATAAGGTATTTATATGGTGTGTGGTGACCTAAAAACATTCTCCAATCAGAAAATAGAAGGACAGTTACCGAAAAAATAGTTAGGGTCACCAAACCACCAATGAGCATAGCGGAATAAAAGTCGGACAGGTAAAAAAATAACCAAGGTTACATCTCAACCGTTCTGGACAGTTCCGCTAATTCTGATTGGATCAGCTGTTTTTCTCGAGAACGGAGGCGGTTTTGGACGGAAAAAATGGACTCTCTAACAAGTACGCTGGACAGATGAATCAAAAATGCTTTAAGTGAATTGCAGAACTCCTTGTCATCAACTATAAACGTAGCTCTGCATCACTTCACCTTTCTCAGGAAGCTCTTCGGTGAGTTATCGATGAACATACTGGAACGTGGCTCATTTGGCTTTAATATCCAGGTCCTATGTGGAAATGGCAAATGCTGCATTCTTCTCTCGTATCAAGTTGGAGATAGCTTCACTGTTGTCAACGCAGTCTGGTCGTTTCTGGTGCGAGAATAACCATCGACCCAAAGGCTGCAACTGTGAAATGTCTCAAGAGGCGTTGCCACATATCCTCAAGCGTAGTAGATACAGGAACGTCTTTCAGATGAATGACAACTGCTTGTTAAAAAGTAGTCCTCGTCTTTGAATTTCCCGAGCGCTTAACATCCAGTTTCTGCCGTTGCCCAGGTGATCTACAATGAACAGGCCTGCAAACACGGATGAACAAGTTGGCCCTGCTCAACCTATGATCTGTGATACATTCAGCCCCGCACATCGCCCGCGTGTTAAGCACTTTGCGAACGTCGCACTATCGCGTAACCAAGCGAGTGGTGAGTCTGCGTCGTAATGCCGCTCGCACCCAGCTGGAATCGGGTGTTTGTGATGGTCAACCCGTGAACCGAAACATAGGTGGAGCAAAAATCACCGTTCTCGTTGATGGCATCAACGTCGTGGGGTCCGAGTATTCCCAAACAGGTTGCTGGGTCAAGCCCAAGTCGAAGTCATCCAGACCAAACAGTCGGTCACTCACCGGTGCCGAGCGGATTGTGTAGGACACCTAATCATAGGACTGGTCCTTTGTATCATCGGTATGACATACAGTGGGAGCATAAACACTAGAAAGTGTGCTAGGTTTATCTCCACCGAGTCGCTAGTGCATTGACATGCGTCGAGGGTTGATGCCACGTCGTTCGCCTGTCATCAAAGAATACTGCGAAACAAACACCGTGCTCCCGAGCACTGTCTGCCGGGTAGCCAATCCAAAATAATGTCTACCCAGCACCTGCATCTCGGAGTTTACCTTGGTCTACAAGTCTTGCCTCACTTAGGGTTGCTGGAGCGGCTTAGATCCATGGTGATCAATGTGGTGCGGCGTCTCAGCCGTCTGGTGCTGCATAGATTCGGCAACGTGCGCACATCCCATGTCTCAACGGAAAATGTTTTGCGTCCACGGGCATTTCACAAGTTGACAAGTGGGACCTCAGAGTAAGTCTTTGACCCAACAGTTTGATCTGTGCAACAAAAGGAAATAAGGTTTTCTCGGGGGTGTCCACCGGAGACCATTGACTCAAAAATCTGACTCACTTGGCAGTGGGGAACTAACCCAGCCTGGAGCGCCGTGAATGAGACGTTGATGACTCACTCCGATTACTGCTGCGCGTAGTAGATGTATTGTAAGCTAAATCCAGTTTCTGAGAACTGTGGGTTTTTCGACCGTACGGGATAATACGCCAGCGGTCACAGTTGGGTGGCCTGGGTGCTCTTTGTTTAGGGACACCTTTTCTAACCCTCTTTTCACGTACTTAGAAGACGGTAGTGTTACAACCATAAATATATTTCTGTCGCATGCTCATAAATTCGTGCTTCACTGTCTAACCATCCCTTACTTAATCAGTAGTGTGGTATACAAACCTATGAGCCTAACTGTCTTTTGTCTAGCTGCTCTCATTTGGCCCTATTTGACATAGATGAACCTGGAGGGACCGAAGCTCTTAGTCAGCATAGCCCTCCGGATCAAAACAACGCACAAACCTGAACACCACACTAAGATAGCGGAAAAGGCCATGCACGCGAACATAAACGCACGCCATCCAACTTTTGGACATACTGGTGTAAGCCTGTATGTGAATGCGGGCTGAATCAGATTTGCCTTATGTGGAATGCATAACACTATACAGATTTGACTGTTTGGCTTGTTGATCATTATTTCAATCATAATGATAAATCGAATTCAGCAGAAAGAAAAGGCGATCCAGACCAACATCCAAACAAAAATGCCAACGGAAGCTTCCACCAGCCAAAGGCGATATAGTTGTTCCATTGTTTGAATTGTTGTCGTGAATTTTCAGGAAAGGCTTGATTATATATATATATATATATATATATATATATATATAGCGCCCAAAGAAAGCCAGTGCATATCTTTCGCTAGATGAAAGGCTGTCAGAATTCGATTATGCAGACGGCAAGATGTTTCTGTTTAACAACTTTCAATCAGTAAAGATGGTATCAGACAATGTGTTGTGCTGCTCTAAGAACGTCAAGATGCACCTTGCAGTCTAACGATACAAAGAGCCCTCAGAGGACTTCTGTGGTTAGACGATTACATGAATCAAATGGAGAGTTTGTTTTACATTTTTCCACATTTCACAAACCAGTAGATGATCTTTCTAAACCTTCCAGTAGCTTGAAAATCAGGTCGATTTTGGTTTAAACTTCCCAAACCCGGGCGATCTCTGGCTGGCTTAAACAATTTGTTCTCGTGCTAAGGATGCCAATTAATCACCCACCAAAACAGTCAGTGTATGTGGGCGACGACAGCGGCAGAGGTGGATAAATTAGCTATTGGGATGCAGAAATGAAGACACTGTTCAGCAGGCTAGTCATCGCAGGTCACACCTGTTTCCCAAGGTAGAACCCTCAATAGTTTGTAGCTGGAGATGTAAACGGAGACATCAATCAACTGAACCGTATGGCTTGAATAATTTCGTTGTGAGATCAATTTTTCTATTGAGCAAATACAATAACTGCAGCGGGACACTGACAGTTACCAGAAAACTTTCTTGTTGATACCACCTTACTCTCACTTGCAACTAGATTAGTGTAGGCACCTTACTTTGAATATTTGATCTTTGACAATAGAATGTCAGTATTTAGGTCCCATCTCCGCTCCCCTCCCCCGGTTTGTTTCTAAATTAGGGTGCATCCTTATTTCTGTGGTTACGTCAGTTAACCATAAAGGTCACTGGTGTATTGCTGTTAACAAGGATAGTATGCATACAATTATTCTGGGATCATGGATGCTAGCACGTACAATAACCACAATCCAAGCAATAGGTAGATGGTACGAATGGCGTGTAAACCTGGGCATGACAATCAATCACAGTCATTTTGAAAGAAATAAGGAAATGTTCCTTTGGAGCAGTTTGGTGTCTTACTTTACCTTCTTCTATCAGCTTTTGTAACTAAACTGAGGTTCAAAAGGTCCTTCTTAAACACCTGACAAAGTATAGAAAAGGGCCTCATACAACCCAAGAAATTCATCTGGGCACACTTATCTGCTACTCAGAATCAATTCCTATGAAAACGGTCCTACTTCACACAAATGAAGGTGTAAAATAATCAAGTTGGTAATCCGGTCATACTCACTTTCCATTCGTGGTCCGGAATGATAATTTCGATGTAAACTTTCGGACATGAGTAGAAAAGCGATCCCGAAGAGGCTGGCGTGGAACAATCGGCAGTCCCGGTTCGATGAAAGACCAAGTCAATGTCTGGTTCAGCATCTGTGATTATCACCATTTTTTCAACAATTCATGAATGTTTTCTCAAAGATTCCTCCACATTCCTAGTGTGTTGCGGTCACAGAGCACATTTTTCTGTAATTATAAAACAACAAACGTTTAATGTGACTTCAAAAAAATACATTTCAACCTCAACTATACCAATGTAAATGGCTGCAGTCGAACACCTCGGTTACCTACGAGTGGTAAGATTCCGTTGGGGCTCACATACGAAATCGTAAGTGTGAAAGTTTCACTGTTTACAATGATATTTCAATCACGAGGTCATTGGTCGGAAACAAAATTTCGGCAAACAGAAACTTTTTGAACTATTCTCAAGTATTATTGATTGGAGTTGGTGAGACAATTACAGTGCCTACAGGCGAGATTAGCCTGCAACATGAACATCGTTCATTAGCGAAAGTAACTAAACGCCAGGATGCGCAATGATTCAGCCATCTGTAATATGAGATCAATGGTCGATGAGGTTCGAAATAATGCTCCGGGTATGCACAAATATTTGATATAATGACGGTTTCCAACGAAAGTGAAACTATGGCTTTGGAGTGCTTCTTTATGGATAGGGCCACCGAAAAGTCTATCCGTGTTGTGAAAGTTGTAGACAAATGTGTAAACGGTGTTCAGTTTGGGGCAACCCAAATTCCCTATAACCTCTCGCCATCAGGCGGTTGGGCGTCTGAGTATCCCCGCGTCGAAATCCTCAGACTTAGTGTAGACTAAGTATCCGTAAAAGCAAAACCATGACCGTACTGCTGTCAAACGTTTCACCTAGAATTACTGATAAATGACTAAATGGAAGCTGACCGTCCCAGGAGTGAGCCGCTTGCGGCAGCCGACTTAACAGTACCCAAACTGTTTTAGTTTCCCTACTTGTTCACAAATGTATACGAGCCAGAACAGGTCATTTTGTTATTAAACAAAATAGATGGAACATTTTCCGTTAAATTTAATTATAAGTCGGAACCAGGGTGTTAGGATTGGCTCTCGTCCTTATTCGTACAACAGCACTCCTTTGGGTCAGAGAGAAGACTGACAGACACTTTGATATTTGAGGAAACCAAAGCAACACATGTGAATCAAACTAGGAGCCAATCAGACAACACATGCGACCGACGCCAGTAGTCGCGATGTGTCTGTCACGTGAATAATTTTTTTTTAGAATAACAGGTATTGAAGTGAGAAAAGCGGGCGGACGGCAAAGCCTGTAAAAGGCACAACACAGACAATAACCTCGAAAACAGCAGTGGAGAAGAGACAGAAGGGGCTTGGAATAGGAATAGAGAAAAATGGAGATAGCTCAAGGACATATGGCCGACGTATCAATGATAAACTACCTACTCCACAACTCTGAGACGTCACATATGAGATTGGATTCCTAGAAGGTTGAAATGCCGTGCTAAGAGGATTCCAGTCCACTGGTCTAGCAACGATTAACCACTTAAGGCTTCATTACGCACTCGAAATGCAGACCGCTTGATCGTTACCGTAAGCTGGGTTAATCGAACATTATCCTGGCACTCTTGCCGAGCGTTCTAGGGCTGTTCCAAGAAATATCCATTTAGGACTGTTATAAGACACTCACGCTGGCTCAGAATTAGTGTGTGCGGGCAAACAACACCTAACCTTTATCGACAATATTTATGACATTAACGGATGTTTCTCAGAAGTGATACAGTTTTCAAAGCAGGCAAACTTTTTTGTTACACGTAAGAGTTCGCCGTCAAGCTTGATGCGTAAACTCTTCCCGACCTTCTTAAAACACTGTGTACTCTATAAATGCCACAGTCAAAGGATATAGAGGAACTGAAACGTTCGATGTGTTGAGCAGCCCCTGAAATACCACAGAACAGAGCGACGATGTTTGTACAGTGTATGTCTCGAAGTCTCGGACCAAACGGCGAATCCACGTCCCTATGTTTACAACCGACAAGAACGCTCCTTAATATCTCATCAAATTAAAAATGGAATAAAAAGGGGACTGAGCATCATCGCATCCATAGGTACAACCTTCAGTAACTCAAGAGCTCGTGACTTCAAAAGATTTATGTACAGTACCAAGGATGAAGGCCCAAATCAAACAAGTCAGTCTGTAAGTTTCGACATCCAGCAGGCGCTTGTAGACCAACGGTGAAATCGTTGAAAGTATGGTGTGGTAGCTCTCCTGTAGGTTACAGCAAAAAAACCGACAAGAAAATGAAATAAAAAATCTAACGAAAGTGTATGTAAATGACCTAAAACTGAATCATGGAAATTGGTCTAATTGCCACCAAAGAAAGGCCGTTTTAGTGATTAATAACTCGACAAGTCACCTTCTGTTAATAAGAAATGTGCATTTATCAGTCTTGCTTTCAAGGGAGACCCTATGGCTTAAGTTATCGCAAGGAAGCTCAAACAGTGAATCGAAGCAATCTACTTTGTCGATCAACTGTGCGTCAGTTTTGGTTAAACACTCACCATCATGTCACAACTCAAAGATAAACTACCATGTTCTACAACCAGATGTTGTGTGTACTCATTTGTTTGCTTGTGTCGAACATCACACATTGGTCGTACTACAAGGCGAATGTCTGATGGAGTGCGTGAGCATCATCCTGCGTGGTCGAACAGGGGTGTGACTAAAACGGTTCCAAGCGCGGCCGTTGCTCATATGACCGACTTTAACCATTCAGACTGGTGATGAGCCATTCGTCAATAAGAAAGATGTTTTTCAGATTGTCTACCGAGACCCAAAAAATCGGTAAAAAATGATGGCATCCCGAATGGTCACCGTTACCGAGGCCACTAGTATCCGGTTGCACAATCCTGACCTCCGCGCTCGAAAGAAGTTCGTGCGGACAGTTAACCTACTCTGGCCTACAACTGATCAAGCCCACAGTCTGGAACAATGATTGCGTAACTGCTAGGAAACAGGCAGTTCATAGCCTGTATTGACCACTTTTCTCACTAAAACTGGCTATGGTCTTCATGTTTATTTTGTTATAGCTAGCCTGATGATCAAACACAGGAAACAAATCCTGTTCGTCACATTGTTGTTCATATGACTTCAATGGGTAGTTTCAAATAAAATGTAACAATGGCTGTACGGTGACAGCCAGAGACCGCAAATTACAAGGGTTAGTGTTGTGACGTCATTTAATCGCCGTCAATCACTAACATGAGCGACTGTCCAGGAAGTCCCACAGTAAACAAGAAGGAGCAAGTGTCCAGGAGGTCAGTGCAATTTGAGGAAACAGAAACTGAGGACTTTAAGTCAAGATTCATGCGGGAAATGTCTTAGATTTAACGACCAGCTTGGCAATCGTTAGTTGAACATGCCTAATGATAAGCCTATTTCAAGCCAACATACACAACACAATTAGTGTGCCCGCCCAAAAGTTTTTACAACCATTCCGTATAGTGTTTTTCTATGCGAAAAAGCTTACTTTCGTCATCCCGAATTACACATTTCTTTGAGCGGCTACCTAGATATCATCATGAGACGTGCTTCTAATACTTTTGCGCATTTGGCCACATTCCAGTTTTCTGCTGCAACAGTCGTACGACAATGGTAAGATGGATGAACGATGTATTCCAGGCATTTGCCTTCTCAACTAAGTCAATAAAATCTGCCCGGTAGAATGTTTGAGACACAATTTATCTGTCTTATAATATTTCACTACGGATCGCTTTCGACAGCAGAGGCGTTTCGTGATGGATACTTATTCATCTGACGCTTGAAGGTAGTTGAATCAATGATACTATCACTCACAAAACATCAACCTGATAAGCTGAATAAACTGACGAATAGTGCCTTCCCATCTGCATATGAACTAACCGCGGACTGCTGTCCTTTCGTCCGGACATCTCAATTTGATCTGTTTTCAGTACAGAAAGAAGGTGACAATTTCATCCGTTTCCACGCGCGTTGAACTTATTCGCCAACGATTGTAACGATCACTTACACCTCGGTTGTTTGTTTGCAAGGTGTAGGCACCTTGATGCAGAATATTTGAATACAGACCTATCTATTTTTAAAAGTTAGGTCCCTTATCCTCTACCTCTTTTTTCGTCTATTTTCGATTGACACTTTCCGACGGGGACACGATCCAGTTATTCGCAACACCAACCTAAGCTTGCAATGAAGAGGTTTGCTTCTAGGGAGCAGTGCAGCGGGATTAGGTTGCTGTCGAATCGATAAACTTTATGAACAAACGTCGCTCAATCCCGTGTTGTTTTGAATATTAAAACGATCGTCGAGATCCTGAAGACAAGATGGCTGTAAGTTGGCGCAAACGCCGTGAACACCACTTAGTTGAACAATCAAAAAAAATGGAGCGAGCCTTTTTATCCGGGAATGCAGAATGATGTTCTATGTGGTTCGTGGTCATGCTGGCCATCGAGTTAGTGTGAGTGAGACCACAATCGGGAAAGATGGCTCTCTTATCGGTAGCCAATCGCTCCAACAATTCAGCTGACTTCAATTGGACCACACAGACGACATGACTGGAATGTTCAGCTACTGCGCTCTGGACGACCCTCCGTCGGAAGAAATGGTCCTGAAGCTTGAGTCATCGAAGCGTAACGAAGCTCCCGGGCTATATCCCCTCCTTCTTTCTCTTTCGGGGGATGGTGGAAAGAGCCTGATACCAAATCTGACAGAATTTCCTTGGACGGTTCGGGACACCGAATAAGTATCTCGTGATTAGCGTCTGTCAGCAATTATTCCCGTTTATAAAAAGAAGACGTCCGAAGTCTATGAGGCAATCTCAGAGCCATCAGTCCAGCGTTTATTGCGTCAGCCACTCCCTGGTCTTACTTCAGGTTGGTTCAATTGGGGGAGACTGAGGTACGTGAGGGATAGACAGTATTTCCATTCAATTAGGGTTGTACTGAATATAGTTTTATCCTGTGATAGATCTTGCAGTATCGACACTCCTATATAGCCGACGTCCCTTTGGATATATAGGTTATATTAGATTTGGCTGTCAGAAAGGCTCTCTTGGGCTGTCTTTTCCAAAGGGAATTCCAAATAAATAGGTCAATCCGTCCAGATCAGTGTAATCTCACTCTGAAGGCTTGATGAGAGTTTATGAATAACTGTATTTCTGTCTATGATGATGATGATGATGAATAACTACGTCGAGTTTTTATCCTTTATTAATGTTCTCTAAGGGTGTCCGATCTTCTTTTCCTACTCAATTTTGTCATGGACGATATTCTGAAGAGTACACTGTACACACACTGAAGGGTAAACACTTGTTGCTAAGATTATGCCTGGCACTAAGCTGGTTGGCAGAAAATGTGAGAATAACATTGTTTTGCTCAGTCACTCTAACCAAGACATGCAGACCATGCTGAACAAATTTAGTGACCGGGGTGGTTTGCGTGGAATGCGTTTTTGATGATGAGTACTGACTGGGTAGTATTCTGTTGGACGGGTTCCAACATGCCTCCGTCAGCCAGTGTCAGTTGTGGTGTCGACAGAGAGACTGGCTTTTGCTTGGAGGAAAGGTACATAATGCCTGCATGCGAGTTGTTTCACTCCATAGTTCTGAAGCTTGCTCTATCCGTGACGACCATGTCAACTGACTTGCTGTGTTTGACCACCGTTGTCTCCGCCACTCAGACTACACCCAGTGGGACGACCCAACAAGCCGGCCGTTCATCATAGCGTGCTTCAGAAGGCTCGGTATGTGTGATCACTTGGCCAACTAATGAGGTTTCATAGCCCGTGATGGTTACATCATGTATTCCGCATACCAGCTGAACGGTACTGCACCGGATGTTTCATACTGAGGCCACCAACAGTCAAGTGAAATCGCGTGGTGGTCAAACAACAACACGGGTCACTTGATAAGGCCCTGACTATTCAATAATTAAAGTAAGTGTCACCTGTCCGGTTGGAGGCCACATGATTCCCCAAGCCGTTGGTTAGAAACGTTATCCTGGATAAAAATGTGCCACGGTTAATGACATGCCTGTATTCAGGCCATTTCTAGTTCTTCCGTGTAGGTTTCTTCTATCAATCTTCATCTTTTTTGGTAAATGTTTTCTTTGAAGTTATTCCAGATCACTGTTTCATAGCCCGTGAACACATCATTCTTTGATTGCCTTGTGGTTCCTTCTATCCATCAGCAGCCACGATGAATAATGCGCGATGCGACAGAAACCCCGACGGCACACGGAGTACATGATCCAACCAACGAAGAGCGTGTAGCTTCGCTATCTCGGTCATCGGTTGCGAACCTGCATATATCCCACACACGCCAACGGACTGTCGCGTCGCTCACACAGTCAGTCCATTTGATACACACTAATTGGCAAAGACAACGTTGGTCGAATATCGACATTCTAGATGCATCTTCTGCATGAATGGAACAGGTCTTCGATCCGAAGAGCAAACCTGAATGAAAAATAAACGTCTTTGCAAAGCCATGAGAGACGCAAATTGGTAAACGCACTACGTACCACCGATATCCTCGTGGACATCTCGCCAGTGATGTCGCAGGCTGATGAAATCCCACTAACCAGATAGTTAAGGCGACCGAGAGTTTGCAGCGATCTGCCAACAATAACAAAGACAGAGTCAGTGGCAATTCAATCTTGTAACAACACTTCAAACTTTGAAGGTACAAGGTACATACTGTACGTCCCGGCCATTCCATTTAACCGATTCATTGTAGTGTGCATGTTCCGTGCAGAATAAATGTGCAAAGCAATGTCGTCAGTTTACTGCCTGGTAGAAGGTCCACTTCGAGATCCTCGAAACTTCTGAGTGTCTCTTCCAGAATATCACAAAGTTGGAAAGAAATATAAAGAACAAACACTTCTATCGAACGCCACTTGATGAGGAGAAGGCTCGGGGTAGTCTACCATAAATGCGCACTCTTCACTCAGAGTGGACATACACCGAAGTCAACAAATTGACATACTTCACTTTGCGACGGAGATAGCCCTAAAGATTGTGTATAACAACCGCGTCAAAAGCTGCGTTCAACTTCAAAAATGAAGCGTCCGTTGACTGATGAAGGAACTGCCGATGCCCCGAGGTGAATAAGTGATGGGTAAATTTGCGACTAGGCCGTCAACTTGTCTGTTCTCCCCTTGTATGAATCTCTCTGTGTTTCAGAAGTCGTTGCCTTGTGAGACATCTGACCATCTTAGATACGACAGCGAAAATGTTAATACCCGTGTGACTGCCACATAATGTCTTGACACCTTTTCGAAGGTGGAAGTGATTGTTGATAAGCACTAGTTATGGGGCACCTCTCCAGTCTCAGGGTTGTGGTCAGTTCAGACAGCAATCTGTCACCATCACTTTTGAAAAGTGCTAGAGGAAGTACGGCCGAACTTTGGGCTTTATCATCTTTAAATAATGTAAGCTTCCAAATCACCTCAGTTTCCAAAAGATAGTCGTCTGGAGTGCCGTGGTTAACCACACAATCTCCATAATCTAAACCTGAACAAACTGGCTGAGGGTAGTTGAAATGTTCTTCGAAGAGGTCGGTCCATCTGTCTAATCGCTGCAACAAGCTGTAAATTCGTGAGTCCTCTTTTTTACACCTAGCCTCACCAAAACATTACCGGTGGACAGTGCAACCAGGAATTAGGGAAAACACCGCCCAGTTATTCCTTGATAAAAATGTCTTTATCTCTCTGTTTTGCTTAGAAAAGCATGCCTCACAGTTCTAACGCAGACTCATCGTGAGCTTCTGTTTCAATTCACAGCGGTTGTTGTCGTATTCGAAACCAGAAAGGATTGGTCGGGGTTAGTTCATAAGTCCTGCTGAATCAGCTGAAATCCAATTCAATCTTATCTGCAGTTTTCTCGAATGGAACTGTCCACAAGAGGTTCACACAGCTGTTGGTATTTTTACCCGAGAAATCAGTGCTAGGTAGGCGTTTTGTGTACCCCCGTTTCTCAATTTCCAACTGCGTAATTTATGTTTGAGTAAATGGTTTCTGATTAAACGACAGAATAAAGCAGGCACAAACAGTGGCATGAGCTGAGTCAAGGCGGTTACTCTAAAATTAGCGACGATCACTAATGGAGTGGTACTATCCATGATCGACGTTGATATGATGCATTTGCGTCCATGGCTGAGTTGTACAAGGTGGCCCACACGTGGGGCATTGCCGTCGTTTGGGCTGAAACGCAATGAGATGTGCATAATGGTAACAGCCGATCACCACTGTTAGTGCGTCGCGTACGGACGCCTAACATACCACCCAACGGCTTCTCATTTGAAATGAAACGACCAGGTTATGAGTCCTTATCACCAACATGCACAACGATGTTCAGATGATTAGTTTAAAAATTTCTATTCCAGTACAAGTTCCAGTTTCGTACTGTAATGATAAGTGCTTCTTAAAACCAAGACTACTGATAAACGTCGGCGCCTTCGTTGTCCGCACTCTCCATTCACTTGGTCAGCAAGCTGCTCTGGCAAGTACTCTGTCAAGTTTGGATCTAGATCTGAGACGTAAGTCAGATTCTTCACCGAGTGACATATGTGCACATTTACTGTCATTTAGTGGACAACTCAAATCGTCCGACCAACGCTTAATCGCATCAAGATCAGTCTGTAGTGCACTGGGATCAGTGACATTCTCGCATTTTAGGTCGTCGAGATATAGAATGGCGTTTCTGAGAGTATTGTCCAGAAGGTCAGTGATGTAGATAAAAAAACAGAGGATCTAGCGCTGACCTTCAGGGAGCTTCCGCAGAAATTAAAAAGGGAAACGAAAGATTTATTCCGGTTTGATTCTAAAAGTTCCATTATCGAGAAAAGAGGCAATCCAGCGAACAACCTCTCCTTGAATACCATAGGCTTCCAGTTTGTGTTTCAGGAGGCCATGTGGGACGCGGTGAAAAGCCTTGGCTGAGCGTTCATCGCACCAGGAATTATATACTGAGAACACTAACAGTTCAGTGAAACCGCGTAGTGGTCAAGCAACAATGTGGTCGCGAAATATGAAGGCCCGGACTGTTCCATTGAGTAAAGTGGGTAGGTGTCGCCTGCCTGGCCTAGGGTCCACGTGATCACCCAAATCGCTGATTGAAAACTTTATACGAGATGGCGGTGTGCTGCAGTCAATAACTTACCTGCATTCTTACCATTTTGGATTCTTCCGCCTGATCTTTCATTTTATATTATCTTTTCCTGTGACTCCGTAGATCACTTGGATCTGCGAGAGTAGGGCATTTCTCTATCAGCCCTTTGGAGCAAATTGAAAAAGTAAGGCTGAGGCCTCTGCAGAGTTTTCTATATTTCAAGGAATGAGGATCACTGATTTTGATACCATAGTTGTACGTAACGTTTCGGAAAAATGCTACGATTTTTGATGTAACCGGCTGTATACACTTTAGTACACTTTTATCGCTCTCAAGGGGTTAATAAAATAAGTTGGCGTATTCGCGAAATGGTCGATCATGAAGTCTACTCAGTTTAGAAAGCTCTCATGTCAATTCACAGAAACGTCTATTTTATCACGCTCCGTGCAGTGGATAATTGCTAAATCTCCGTATCACAAAAGACTGATAAAGAAACGCTGCAAAATAGCCACTTATCCCGATTTATTCAGGCCTCGCCTTGGCAACACAAACAAACGATTGCGTATCATTACTCTGACAACCGTTCAACTGCATTTAGATCAGCTTTTAAAATGTTGATATCACGGAAGTTACAGATATTCGAGTTATCAGGCAAATCAAAATAGTAGCAGTCCTAACGCAGTGAGTAACCAAGTCGAAGAAACGACTATTCCAACACTTAGTAGAATATCTCAACGCGATTGTGGGGTATGGTTAGAGCCCAGAGCGGATGGATCACAGACGACATGAGAGAACGACTGAAGGCGGGCAAACGAGCAAAATATAAGGAGTGAAAATCCATGACGGATAACGTCAGTCCAACGCACAGAATCAAGCAGAAATGCAGAAGACGTCCAAATTGAAATCTTGCTGCGTCATGGACTAAAATAACGGTTCATGAACGCGAGCGGACGAGTGATGTAAGAACGTTCGAAATGGTCAATAAAAAGCTTGTTCTAATGAATAACATTTTGCTACACTAAGGCTTATCCTCAGAGTACACCTATTGAAATAAGTATGATGGACGACAGACTGGAGCCACCTTTGACCTAGAAACTCATACCATCAATAAATGAGATTATACCGTAGTGAATAGCACCTCTGCTGCAGGATGTCCCCATTTTTTGTAGAAGTGAGCTTAATGCATCCAGCCAAACACCTTAGTAACGTCTCGTAAAATGATTTCATATATAAGCCCATGATTTCTAGCGTCCACCAAGTTGTAAATAAGGAACGAAGTGTTCGTTACGAAGGCCTTGTTTGCAGGAGACCATTTGTGAAATAAATAGATTAGAGTACTGCGTAGAAAGTTGTTTGACAGCTCGATTAACAAAATGATCTAGGGTGTTGTAGAGAATAATCGTCAGGCTGACTGGCCCATAGCTGACGGGAGAGTCTCGACCACTAATGAATAAGAATGACGGTAGCTTTCTTCTAGCTCTTGGGAGTCACATTACCAGCAACAGTCGTCGTAAGAGTGTCAGGAAATAGTTTGTCGAGTACGGGAGCGGTCTCTTTCAGTAGTCGTGGGCTAATCTGACCTGGCCAGGTGAACTAAATGAGTTGAATCTAGAAAGCAAAAGTTATACACCCTGCGCTGAGAACTGGGTAAACAAACAGATAGATAGGAGAAAAGGTGTGCCCGAGTTGCCAGTGGCAGCATATCGATTCTTCAGCAATGACGTTCGTTTCGGAAGTGATATCGTCGTTCGACGGACACAACGAAAAAGCTGAAAGAGAGTTTTACGACGGAAGCGTGTACATCAGAAGGAAATATTTTGTTGATGTGCACTATTTTGTGCAGTTTTGATTACGCTTGAAGATAAGTGCAACAGATTTTTATTTACATCGACGTCATATTTTTCAAAAAGCTCCCAACATCCTTGAGTTCGTTAGATTGTCTCTGCTTAGCAAACAGTTGATCGCAGTTGTTGAGAAGATAACGAATTCCTTTGAAGAAAGGAGAGCGAGAAGAGCTCGTAACAAACTCGCGTGGAACGTAAGGTAAGACAAGCTCGTGGTAGATACTTTTTAACGGTTTGTAATCATAGTGGAAATCATAGTGGAAAGGAACTCAAGTGTAGCTTCTACAGATGACTTCCTATACCTTTAAAGTCGGCCCGGTTGAAATTATGGACCAATTATCTTTTAAGCCTACTGTATTTAACAACAATGGAAGCCAAAGACAAAAACCAGGTGATCACCGTAACTCAAGGAAGTTGTAGCATTAATCTCGTCAATGTAATGATGTTCGATAATGATCATGAAATTTGACTCCAAAAAAATGTTTGTTCTGAACGGCGCCTCGTTGCACACTTCACGTGTTACGTCCATAACTCCTGTGGTGCTGTTCATGACTGAGCTGAGCCAAAATTGTCCCTGAAGCTTGCTGAAGACAACGTATCCCGAACGCTTCGCGAGTACTTATCACTTGTGACACGTAAATGAGAGAAAAGCAAGGAAGAGATGATTCTGTCGGAGTGATGCAGAAGAGTCTCACTGTCCATTCACTGATAACGGATAAAAATTTGATCAGTGTTGCGGCTCAGTCCAGTTATTAACGCAACAACGACGTAGAATAACTCAGAAAACAAATTTACCAGGAAAGATAAAAACTGATGAAAACAAGACTACACAGAATAACTAGAAACGGTATGAATGTAGGTAAACAACTGACTGTGGTACACTGCTATCTCGAATAATGTCTTTAGCCGGCAATCTCAGTGATCACGAGGACCCCAACCGAGCAGGCGACACCTATACACTATAGTTAATCCAGTAGTGACAGACTTCACATTTCGTAACTAGGTCGTTGCTTGACCACCATAAGGTTTCGCCCAATTTTAGTGATCTCGAAATATGGTGCTTGTTGAGGCAAAACCTCATTCGGCATGCAGAGTATGTGACCAAAAGTACGAACTCAATGGATAATTCTATGTAAAACTGGATCAAGGTTATGGAGTTTGATTTGCAGCAAAACACAGTAAACTAGAGAGAAGATATTACCGCCGCACAAAGAAAGCGAGGGTAACAAAACAAGTGTAGCGACATTTAGACCATGGGCTTGAGTAGCACGGTTTGTAGTAAGGTTCAGAAAGCACTGAAGGCGCTTACCCAAAGACCATGTGTATTGTCCTGGACGGTTAGAATGAATTACTACTTCACACTCTATTCAATTTGCAGCAAACATCAGAGAATGTGAGTGGATTAAGTTTAAAAGTATCTAGTGGCTTTGAAGAAAATATATAATCACATTACTAAAATATGGCTCAGGTATAGTTGTGGAATGTATGTAATATTACACACAATGGAATATATACACGCAAACTAGAAAAGATAATTAACTCAGAATGTTACTCGACATCGTGCACTATCCACAGTTTACTATGTCTATAAAGTACGATCATGTGGCTATAGCCAACAGCTAACTAGATATTTATACCTGGTATCGTTACGTACGTAACGATACCACTGGTTGGGCCGCTATATAACGCTTATGAGGTCGGTGTATACACTGTAACGAGTAATAACTGAGTGAGTGTTACCTACATCAATCTGACGTTTTCCTCATATTGCCAAAACTATGGATTATACCCTGATACACTCAGACAGGATTATTACTTGAGTTTGTTTTTTAAGAAACTGCGAAATAATCCTGCCTACATGTAATGTTCTCAAAGAGTACCTCATGAAATTTTACAGACAACAATGAGTGAAGTAGTAATTCGCTTTTAATCGTCCCGAGCAATGCGCACGGTCCTTGGGTAAACGCCATGGATGCTCAGAAAAACCCTTTTATGGACCATGTAACGTAAGCCTACGCCCTTCCAATGTCGTGTTTGCGCTCAACTACATACGTTTATTTCGGCATCAAGGATCCAACAATACCTCCAATTCTAACAAAAACGCTGCTGTAGGCACAATCACGACAGCTGCTACAAATGTCAAACTAAAACTTGAAAAACAAGACAGAAAATGCAGCAAAAAAGTCGGTACGTGCATAATCCTACATCTGCGCATTTCCAAAATAAGTTCAACTCCTAATTTTTCATTCACCCAGACAAACAAATCCAAATAGTAGCGAATCGACGAAATCCACAAGAGCGTGAATAAATTTCATTTTGGTGTTGTTTCAATAATCTTATTTGATTGCGTAAAACAAAGGAAAGTAACACATGACTATGTCTCAAAGTGGGTATTCTCGTCTTCCTTACTGTTACTTCGGATGCAATACGCGACCCTGTATGGAATATATTATGTTGGCACGTACGTCACTTTGCTCCAAATCACATCGAATATTTAGCCATCGATAAACCGGTTCGGAACAGAGGCTCGAGATTCTCGAATCCAGTCGGTTTTTCTCGCTGTGTATCAGGCGGGCGTCTGTTGATCCGAAAGGCAATCGCTGGAAGCAGGGTATAGCATGCTGCATGTAATCGTTATACCGTGAATATTTCTGTTATCTTTCAGTTTAAAAATATTTTCTAGCTACTGAAGTTATTGAAATTTTGTGACATGTTCCAGTTCCTGAACTCTTACAAATATGTTGCCTGGAAATTTCTTCACATCAATCTTCCGGAGACGTAAACAAGGAATGTGCGGTAGTTCAATTACATGGAGTAATGGAAAAATAACAAAAAGTTGCATTTACATTATTTCGGAGAACTGATGGTGGAATATAATGAAAAATGATATCATAGACGTAGAAACACATGCTTCCACTTAAATTTGGTCGTAATTAAGCAGGAAAACGTGATTATAATTTCGACGATCGGACTGTTGTTAAGACATGAGTAGAACTATGGACGTAGGGTACTCCTATATACCTACGTCAGCGCGGGAAAATGCACAGAAACTGTACAAGTAAATCGTGTTCTATTCGTTATATCCACCACCTTTGCCATTCGTTTTGTACAACTGTTGTGAACCTTTCCATTAAAACGTGTCGTACGCTGGAATGCTGACGAGATGACCTGCTGAAAAATGACATCGAGGAACACAGCTGGAAAGGTCACGACACATAACTGCTCTGTCCATTTATTCTACCTTACGAGTTATTGCAAACTGTACTCCATGCTCAAACACTTATAACTGCTCCGTCCACTTGCCATTAGCCAATTCGTACCATACGCTGACATAAGTAGTTGGACACGAGAGGTCAGTGAGTACGAAAACGTGGGGATGAAAACTATGTATTTCATGATTGTGGAGAAAGGCACATACTACCTCCGACTTTTCTTGGCACAGAATGAAGACTTTTATATTCACGTATTATGGGTTTTCTTGCGGATGATTTAAACCGTGTATCCGTTGAAGTTTTCATCATCATATCGTTCGTCTTACTGAGATCTGCAAGAAATCTGTGTACACACATGTGAAGGAACTTCCTTCCCTCAATTGAATCAACAGAATAATCGTTCCAGGTTATGTTGGTTCGCGCATTCTTCGGCCCGTGTGCAAGCGGTACACTGTCAGCGGACGGGTTGAAATCGACATCTGTTATAGTTGGTGTGCGGGAACTGCTTCCCATGATCACTGAGGGTGTGCGAACAACGGTTGAAGTAGAGGAAACAGACAAAAATAAGGGCAATTATCCGTTTCACGGGATTCGCCTTGAAGGCCGTTCAAAAGGCAAAACGGTCCTATTGGCGCGCATCCTCGAATATTAAATATTTTATGAAATTTCAAAATCGGAATTTCAGGCAAAGTACTCGCAGTATATCAATTGTAAATAAGCGGCGTTTATGGAAAAATTCGAATACATCGATTAAATCCCGAAAGTAATAGCTTCGTGGTGAAAATTTTTTCCACCATTTTCGCAAAAACAACCCGTTATTGACGTTAGGTCACTTTTTCAAGTCTTATAAATGTAATCATTGCCATTTTCGAGATGAAACGCGTCATCCTAATGCCTGAGAGTGCTTCATTTTGCGGCGTTTCACAGATATGACTGAAATGGAAATATACGACCATACTGTGTTTGCTTTGCATTTCAACGGGAACGCTAACACATTTGATAGTGAAACATGTATGACAACATTTCCAGCTTCCTTTCCGATACGAAATTTATACTATTTATCTTTGTTTGCAAGATTTCAGGTTGATACTGGTCGATGAAACGTTGCTCTTAGACATTGTTGGGAATGACACTATCGTATGGTTGTTTCCATCTTCGGTGTATATGGATCGGCGTAAGAAAAGGGTACCATGTCCCACTCTATCATCTAGAATCTTCAAAAGTAAATTCTATTCACCCTACTGCATTGTTTCTAACTAGATTGATGTCGCGTGGTGTTCATGCGGAACAATATACGGAAACAGATGAAATCAAGCTGCCTGTCGATCACCGGGAGGTATACCTGTCAGCCAGTCACACTAAGATGTTTAGAACGCCAAGTATCTATGGCGGTGCAGAAAACGTCCAATCAATATGGCAATCAATGAAGTCAAAGATGATGATAACCATGTACCACAAACGCTTCAAGTACAGATTTTTTATCACTTCCCGCATGTGTTTTTTCTCCAAATAGTTCATGGTAAAGGTGGTTCGAAGGGAGCAGCTACTAGTGTGAGCATATACTGCATACTCAGACGATTATAATAATTTAAGTCAATCGGGTGTGGCAGCTACTGGTGTGAACGTATACTGCCTACGCAGGCGTTATTCATAGCTTAACTGAATGAAGTTGAAACATCTATTAGTGTGAACTTATAATGCTCACACAGACGTTTTTCATAGCTTAAGTGAATCAAGTGGAAGCATATACAAGCGTGAACGCATCCTGTAGTCTGAGACGTTGTTGATAGCTTAAGTCAATCGGGTGGAGCATCTACTAGTGTGATGGTATACTGGATGCTGTGGCGTTGTTGATAGTCTAAGTCAATCGGGTGGAGAAGCTACTGGTGTGAACGTATGTTGCATTCTCAGACGTTATTCATAGCCTAAATGAATGAGGTTGAAGCAGCTACTAGTGTGTATGCATTCTCAAAAGTAATTCATAGCTCAAGTGAAGCAGGTTTAGGCAATTACTGTTTGAAACACAGGGCATTCTGAGAGGTTGTTGATAGTCTAAGTCAACCGGGTGGATCAGCTACCGGTGTGAACGCATATTACATAGGCATGCGTTATTCACAGCTTAATTGAATGAGGTTGAAGCGTCTATTAGTGTGAACCCGTACTGCATACCCAGACGTTCTTCATAGCTCAGGTTGATCAGGTTAGAGCAGCTACTAGTGTGAACCAATACTGCACAGACAGACGTCAATCAGAGTTCACGGTAGTAAAGCAAGTCACTGCCGTGCGGCTGTTGCAGTAATGCAGTTTTTCAAGTACATGATGCAAGGCTTTATATTGACGGTTAAAATTGGCTGCTGCAAGCAGCCGAAGCTGTAGGCCTACCAACCGTCGAATTGGCAAATTGTACTTTGCGAGCCACCGCCCATGAATGGGGACGTGACCATTGTAAAGGGAAATGAAAACTACAAAAGACCTCACCGTAGGAGTAGAAATGTTCCTGAAACACCGACAGAATGTGTGTGCATGGAAGCCACATTGTACGGTAAAACTTACATTCACATGTGCCCTTTATGCTATCCACGACGAAAGCGTCGCCATCTTGTTGCACACGAGACCGCAACGTTCAAGGTGAACCGCTTACCTTGCACTCAGATACTATTTCGAAAGGGAGTTGTGGAGTCCGTCCCTTCAGATGTTTTAGGACAAGGTGACTTGCGAACCTGATCATTCGGTGAAGAGTGTTCTTCACGTACCACCTAACATCCACAACCTCACGACGGTCGCACCTATAGGTCGTTTGTATTTCATACTTCCGCAGGAGCCACCCACTGTGGACCCATATTTTTTGAATGGCAACGGCTAGGAAGTCCCTTGAATGTGTTCTCTTCTTCAACCGTCCGTTTGCGTCTTCCTGCCTATTAGTCGTTCGATTACCGAAGTGGACAAGATCGCTTTGTGCATGGATGGCCTGCTTCGGTGTGATGCACAGCCAGTTCCACAAGTAATAATTCCGAACCTTCTTATCCGTTCGGCTGATGATATACACATCACGTTTGAACCTGCGGTAAACAGTGTAAGAGTACAACTTACTCTTTCTCATTGTCTGCTGTAGCCATTCGGTGGAAGAGAAAACCATTGCGAAAAGAGTTTGTCTTTTAACAAGTTTGACAGACAAATCTTTCCCACTTACATGCTTGCGTATGGCATCACGTAGATGAAAGTAACACCATAGGATGTCGCAGCCGAACGCCACATGGGCTGCCCTCGTTTGCGCAGCCATCTTATCCATATCAAATGTAATGTAATGCAATGTAATCGCCCGTCATTTCCCGAAAATTTTTGAAATGTCTACGTAATTGAACATACTTCTCACTATGATAGTACCCGTACATCACGGTTCGGCCGTATCCCATACGGTCTGTCACGAGGAACTGGTATAACTTCCAACTTCGAAAGTATGAGGAAATGCACAAGGACATACTTGTGCCTGCTCGTCGCGTGAGTGGCATCGAAATTCATGACATGTGGGAAACGTAGAAATAGTTCAACCTGGGCGAGGCAGATACGCGTATATCTGTTGTCGTCATCCCTCATAGTGCGCACTACACCTATCGCACGAACCACCGACAGCATCTCACCAAGGTTCTCTAACGTTCCGAAACCAATCTTACGTAACGAACTCACTTGGCATTGCAGGCTTTAACTTTCGGTGGATGTTTCCAACGTCAGCAGTTGTGATCAACTATCCGTAATCATCGGCTACATACTGCTTAATGTCAGCAGTTGGTGTATTGCATCGGAACAGGCACCTACATTGGTTCAATTTATTGACGGTGAGTCCGCGATTCGTAGGATGAGACTCATATAGCAGACGATCAAGACGGTGGTTTTGCTCCAACTCGAAAGAGCTCACAACAAGATGCGCATTTAGTTGGACAACATGAAATCGTGATCTGCAACATGTGTCGCGAGAACTGATTCATCAAAACTAACAAGAGTGAACTCACTAGGCACGTCGCACACCCCTGCATACACTCCTACGCCTTGTGTACTTCGTACAACGATAATGAATCTGCACGGTTTCCAGGAAACCATGTCACTTTACCTAGTCGTATTTCAAAGCAGTTTGCGACCTACGGCTCGCCCCGTGAACGTAAATAACGCCCACTCCGTCCATGTACCTCTGAAAACACTCTTGAAACTGTGAGAAAGTGCAAAATTTGCGATCCTCAACCATCGTCTTGAAAGTCGGGAGATAATCCATTTCCTATGAATAAAAAATAAACAAATGAAAATAAAATAATATACAAATGAAAAAAATTATAAATGAATTAAAAATAACCCTAGCATTTTTGTGTTAACATTGCCACACGCAGTTGACTACAACAGCAGCCATAGCAGTTTTGGAGAAACAATTGCGATAAAGTCGTTTTCAAATGATGGTTAGTTAAAACAAAGAGGTATAATTCCATGACGCAGACTTCGACGATTTCAATGTCTGCACCAGATGCCAAGGTAATAAAATGATTTTTTTCCGGTGAAGTAACGTTCCTGAACACAACCGCCCATGAACTGACGGTTTACGACTAGCATTAAAGTCACGCAGTCGGTGCAGAGGAGCATGATGGAAGGATAATTTCGCTCCTGGAACGATTCACTTATAAGAAAATTACCATTAGGCCCTTTAATTATGTGTTCCGAGTAAGAAAGTTAAGTTTTCTTCGTTTTTCTACACGTGACAAATGATATAGGCCAGACCCTGACCGGTAAAATGCTCTGGTCACCGTTACACCAGCAAGTACCAAAATGAGCTGCGACCGATAATAAGTTGTATGTAGTACCATTATTGTTTTCCCCCGAACTTTTGAACAAAGGTGCAGCTATTATTTGCAGCCCATTCCATAGAAACATGGTGTTCGATTCAGCAAGATGAAATTTTTCTGCGAGAATTAATACAAGTTGTAACTGAAAGGCCGATGTTGGCTCCATTTCTATTGTCTAAAGTTACGACGCTGATTACAGATGCGTCTGATGTTGGCATTGGCGCTGTTTTAAGGCTAGAAGGATATTGGTTCACTTGTATATAACGATTGTTGAATAAGTCAGAGCGGCTGCGTGTAATCGGTAGAACGTGAATATCTCCGTTATCTTTCAGTTAAGAAATAATTCGTAGCAACTAGAGTTGTTCAAAATTTGTGACATGTTGCAGAAATTAAAATCTTGAAAATCTGTTCTCTAGAGATTTCTTTGTTTCAGTCTTCCGAAGACGTAAACAAGAAATGTGCGGTTGTTTCATGGCATAGAGATTAATGGAAAAATAACGGAAATCGCATTCTACGTTATTTCCGAAATATGAAGGTACAATATAATGAAAATC